>JARDVA010034593.1:2242-12662 GCA_030265315.1 Mopalia swanii
TATATTTCGATACTGAGAGTTCTCATCCGCTTCAAAAATGAGCTGCGCTAGGGGTTGCGATCATTTTCCCATTGGTTGAACAGCTTGACAAATACATCAACTTTGTTAAAAAATGTTTATGGGTGATTTGATATGAATAAGTTTTCCCTAGCCGTGGTATTTCGTCAAATATTTTTCGAGATATCATCACCTTGTGGATAACGTTAGTATGTTCTTAGACTATTTTGCCCTGGAGAAAGAGTTTGCAACAGGTTGTTTTTGTGTTGATTTGTACTATGATAGTACATTGTCATCACAATAGTGAAATACGACAGTATACACCAATAAATCAATCACTCCTGGACAGGACAAATCAGGTGGCAAACATGCTGGTAGCAGTTTTTTAAATAGGTTATTGCACAATCGCAGGCTCAAAAGTTTGTTAAAATATTTACAAGGTTACCATGGGCTTCCAGCGACTACTTACTATTCACTGCAGTGTTGATAGATTATTACAAAAATGTTATCGTAGATTCCAATATGGTAAGGCAGTGCTTTACAGCTACAGGTATAGCTAAAATCTTGTTTTATATTTCGATTTTTCTTCACGTTCGCCATTTACTGACTTAGTGAGGTAGTAGAGAGTGTATACGGTTCTTTGCAGTGTAGCAGGTGCGAGATAAGTTCCAAGGTGTCAGAGGCCGGTGGCTCGAAGCGCTATTAAATTTAATCCGCTATTTGTGATTGAATCTGTCAGCCACTATATACTCTTTCGACCAACTGACCTTACAGCTCTATCTAGGTAATGACGTCGAAGAGGGAACAAAAGTGAATAAAAGAGTTTTATTCAAAGCCGGCCTTCGATTCCGCGTTTGTAGGTAGGGCCTGAAATGGGCGCAAACAACGGCGCGACAACGTTTTATTTGTTGAAACTGTAATTATATTTTGAAAGCGAGTTAATATATTTAACGTCCAATAGAAAGTTTAGTAAAAACAAGTATAGTGATTGACAATAGTCAACAGGCGAAGTTTGTCCTATAAAAATAAAATATAATCAATGCAAATAATTAGAACGAACACATTTGTATGCATTTTCTTAAACATAACATTACTAGAATTATGACAAAATAGTTTTTTGGCCTATATATCTCTGTTACAACTTAAGAATAATAATTTAAAAATACCTTAAAATGATGCCAAAGGTTCAAATTTGTTGGAAGTTTTCAGAAGATGAAGTAAAATAATGATCCGATGAGGTCATAACCTGGTGAATATTTACAACGTGATGAATATTTTCAAAGTGCATTAGTCACACCTGTTAATGAGGTTGCATAGGGTTCATCCCATGTGTCATAACATAATAATATAGGGGTAATTGTTCTGAATTCCATCTACGTGAGGCCCTTTGAATACAATGCAATTCGTCTTTTACCTTTCTTCAAGTGCATAAGAACGTCCAACAGCACAAGTTAAGTTTATCGACAAGTTTTTGTAGCCACAGATTAGGACAATAATCGAAATCTTCATGTACTTCACAGTAAGTCAACAAAAACTGTGTTACACTCGAATGAGATTCTCCGGACTGCATATCGTGAACAGCAGCAAGGTCATGTGATGCTTCATGCAGAATACCACTTGTTGACTGCTCATCACACATTCGTATCAACAATTGATTGATTGCCTGATTCGTGTTTTACGCCCCGCCAAGCATATTTCACTTATATGACGGCGGTGTATTCCAACAATTATCCACACTAGCTCAACGAAGGTGGGAAGCGTTTCCATAATGTTTCCTCCAGTGCTTAGTAAAGACAGCATTGCGACTCTTCAACTAAACTGTCCTTTACATGGTTGAACTTAGCCGTTTTGGAACGCGAAAAGCATGTCTTTTTAACAGCGCACTTTTATTTGTAGTATCAATAACATCCTTTTGTAGGATCTTGGGAGAATGAATATCCGTGATGTTTGGTTTCCGATGAGTAGTTCTGGGCAGTGTTACTAAATATTATTAACATCCTAACAAAACAATTTAACATGTCATCTAAGGCAAAAAGTGTAGTTTGACCTGGGATTACAATATATTGTAATCCCAGGTTTGAATCCCAGACCACTCCGCCACGGAGAAAAGGAAACGAAAAACGCGGCGCCGACAACAGTACCGGTATCTATAATAATATTTGCATGTCTGATTGATCGCCATATTTTTTCACTGGAAATTAAAAATATAAATGGTTGTTGTTGTTGTTTGAATTTCGATACTATGTTAGATATTAGCTGTTAGACGCAGTAATCTTTAATATTAGTACGGAAGGCGATAGAGCACTGTTAGCAGCCAAGTGTACTCGTGTATATGGATGGATACGAGGTACGACAATACAATATCTCATATAACCTCGTGTTGTCTTCCTTCGTGCTACAAACGACACGCCGCACGATACTACGAGAATGCGAAGCGAGATCACGAAAATATGAAGCGAGAATTGGAAAAAAGATTCTCTTTATTTTACTGTTCAATCTCGCGTTCTCGTGCCTCGTTTGAAGTTGCTTACTCGAGCGGAGAGACACGAGAATGTACACAAACTTGCGAGAATCAACGCCTATCTGGTAATCTCGCAATCGTTTTGTGGTTAAATATGAAATTCGACAATACGTGATGCAAGTGTACATTAGACATGATTTTTCGTATAGTACCGAAGTACCAAATCAATGTCAGAAACTTATCTTACTTTGACGAACTTCAAAAAGTTTTCATAATTTATGTGATACCAGTCAGGAGATGGACATTTTTACATCAAAGGATAATTTATAAGGACAACAAATGTTCATAACATGAACTTTTATTTTCATCAATTTAAAAAGTACAAATATAAGTGTTAAAACACTTATTTATTCATACACTTCAGTATTTTCATAAAACAATATTACGGTGGAATGATGTTTTTTTAATGACTTTTCCCTGACAGATGTGCATTGCTTCTTCACTCCGCCCGACGGACTGTTACAATCTACAGCCAAAAATATAGGCATATAGAGAGAACCTTTAATAACTACATGTACTAAAATACAAAACTATAAACAGATTTAAATTGTAAGGAAATAGATGAATCACTCGGAAGAATAAAAACTCGAACAATAGCTCGGCGTGCTTAACATCCCGTTATTTTGTTCCGTGGGGCTTCGACTGCCAGCAACCCCGGAGCAATTGCTAATATGATAAAACTGATCATATTAGCAATTGCTCCGGTACGAATGGTGAAACAGAAACAGATAGACTACCAGCAATTCGCATAGGAATTGTCCCGTGCCAATAAAAGCCCCAGGTCGACAATGGGGACACGGACAGCATTAAAATTCATCCAGAATAAATCCATAACATTTTGAAGAGGATTGAATATTTATTACTATCTCAAGCTTTTAGTCCTCGCAGTTTCATATTGAAGTTTGACATGATTTAATCTTTCACCAAATACAACGCAACACACGAATTCTGTATATATTTATGGATTACGCAAAAACACTGAACGGCTCGGGGGAAAATCTGGAGAATAACAAAATGGCGCTTTGTAGGTTTCTATAGATACCAGTCACTGGGTAAATTCCCCTGGTGACGTCATTGGAGAATCTCTGAGCTGATGCTCTTGATAAAAGTCAGATGTTCGAATCCCAATTTCTCCATATTTGGCACCTAATTTTTTAATGAAACAAGTTAAAGATAGTTCAGTGAAGTTTGGGCTTGCAGGACGGTCATATAAGTCAGTACACCCTGAGAAAAACGTCTATAACGAATTTATTATCCACCAAGCCACAGTATGTGCGATTTTATTCACTTAGAAAACCATGAGAATATAGGTTCTTCGGCGATACAATCTTTGTTTGCGATCCGAGTTACCTTCTCTGACGACTAACGCTGCCATGACAACGCAGCTTTCAGCCACATCGAAAGGGCCAATGACGCTGCAAAAAAGGGCCACCAAAAACAGGTTTCTGCTTTTTTTAACGTCATTAAAATTGAGCGATTGTAAAACAGATACGTTTTAAATTAACTCTATGTCAACCAAAAATCGATTTCAAAAGTAAGTTTTATTAAATTTCGAAACTAAAATTTGAAGCGTAGGCGGCCATGTTTGTTGTTTTATTACCCGTGAACTCTTGTGACATTCGAAATCTCCCGGGGTGTTCGAGTTTTAACCCCCTTCAAATTGACCAATCAAAAAACAACGAATTATGTTGACAGATAATTATAGCGTGTCTACTAAACCCAAAATCCACTTCACATCATTTAACATGAAAAGCATTGGTATGGATTACAACTCTTTAGTTAAAGTGGTTATCGGTACTTTCCATCTTTCCATCTTATGTGTACTTCCGAATTCTATATGCCTCATAAAGAATCTTCATATCATTTTATTGATATTAAAGGTCTAAAGACATAATAAAGTATAGTAACATCTCTGAAGAAAGATAATGAATTCATTAGGACCTAACGTTTCAGTGTATTGATCTAACAATCATTAGGACTGCTTATGATCGGCTGATCAAAAAACCGAAAACTTCAGTCAAAATGAATTCATTTTTCCCCCCTCTGAGTTGTTACTTTACTTTACTATGTTTAACTCCCCAGCGATAATCACTAAACAAATAAATCAGTCGATTTTATCCAAAATAATAAAATGTCTATTATAATGGCAAACTAATATATGATATAAAACAGCGCCGTGTCAGTCTTTATATTATACCAGGCGAAGACTTAATCGCATATAACTAGAAAATAGTATTAATTTCAACAATTAACCAAGAAGTACCATCTAGCTTTTCAACGTTAACTGCAATTTCGGGCTATATACCTGCGCCATCGCGTTCTTCCCAAGAATTCATGCAACCGAGCGTCACTTGTCGCCACTGCTACGTACTAATAATGCTGCTTATAAATGTGGACATGTGCAATGTGGGTTAAACTAAAATGAAACAAAGTTTTTGATTGAAGTATAATAAAAATTGTTTTCATCATCAAAATCAAATTGCATTGATCTGAAGCTAAATGAAAGTATTACATAGACCGAGAGTATTTATACAGTTGTTTTGTGCAAGACGACGATCTCGGAATGAACTCCAATTAACAGAATATAACTGCATGTACAATCCATGGTCCTGGATTATGACCAAGCCGACGACACCCTCGATCATTTAGGTGAAACATCCATGGGTTTTATCAAATGAGTTTTCGCTTTTGGAAAACGATCACCAAGTACAGCGCGCTGTCTGTTATTACGTATAAACAATAACGAACAATAAAAAGAAGAATCACGGCGCTCGAACCAATTGATTGTTGTAAAAGCAACTATATCGAACACTGACAATTTGTGTTTTGATTGCAAGTAGGCCTGTCAATGCGCAAATCTTCAGGAGACAATGAAACTGTTATGAAATACAAATAACCCTTATTTACAATTACGAATGATTTATATAATTTGTTTTGCTTGTCAACTTTTTAAAGTTGTATATTTACATGCACATAAAAGAGAAGTTTAACTGTTTTTAAATTTCAAAAGTTAGAAAACACAATAAATCGCTAACCTTACTATCCACATCCATGTGTTTTAGTTTGCTGTTTATGTCCGCTTTATGATTATCGTCAATACACAGGTACAGTCCAACTTTCTGCCTCTTCTAACTGTAAGTATTCAGTACATAAGCTTTCATTCAGTCACGTTCACAAGCATTGGTTCACTTTTGTATAGGATTGTCGAACACTTGACCCGAGGAAGCCTGTCGCAGCACAGGGCACCGCCTTTCTCAGGGAATCAAGCAGTGCCACTCCCTTAATTCTACAACGCTTCGTGTCTGCTAATAATTGCATTTGTTGATAATGGAGTCAATGTGTTGTAACATATTAGTATATATCCACATACACGGCGCAATTCCACGCTATTTTATATAAATACGTCTATCAAGTATATTTGTTCGCTGCACATTAACTTTTACTTAACATAAAGTTGTCAATAATTATGTTGACACGGAATGAAATAACACCATCTCCCTTGAAAATGATCAGTAAATTGATACGGTACGTACTAACGGTATGCTCCAAATCACGACTGGAAACGAATCGTACGTGCTGCTAACAGTGAGTCTTTAGCTTCAATATGAAGAGGAATTGCCCATCAGAGTCAGTTTGTACATGGTTTCTCTGAAATGCTGAACATACCTATTTTGAAATACTTGAACTAAGTGGTATCTCAACTGAAATTAAATACTATATATACAAGTATCTAGTTTATTATTCCATGACGCGTCACTTCAAAAGTATCTTCCTGGCCAAGGAGATCAAGCCTGTGAATAAACCATTTCGACAAACCATTCTTTAAGTGAATGTTTTATTTTGTAATAGACAGATATAATTGTAGTCGCAGATAATTGACAAAAGTCACGGGTTCAACTGTTTTTCGCTTATCAAAAGAACGGCAACCAATACAGGCACCATTTTTGAGTGTTACACAAAGAACGTGTGTCGGGGAACACATCAGTTTCCGCTCTACGAGAGTTACCAGTTTCATTGTTGAGAACATCCACCCAGAAAAAAGAAGTTTTTTCTCAGGTTCATTGCAATGTCTCTGGTACACATACCTCGCAAACACCGCGTAAAAATTGTTCACATAAAAGGGTTGTGAAAGGCCTCTATACTGCCAGTGCTAGTGGCCAATACTAAAAGTTTTGGGAGTTCGAAGTGGTAAAATAATTCGTGAGTTAGACTGGTCTCTATAACATGGTAAGTGATACTAGAGGAATTATGCTGCATGAGTGACCATTTAATGATTATTTTCGACCAGAATAGAAGGTGTTCATGTCACGGCAAATTTGATCTAACGTTTCTACAGCAGCAGAGTCGGAGTAAACAACACAATGGATTCATCAGAAAGGTATGAAGCCATGCCACAGCACATATAGCACTTATTACGAGCTCATGTACTTAGATAGCACCGTGACTTATTCATCAAATTTTAGTTGCTGGGTTGAAAGCTAAAAATAAGAAGAACATATATCAGGTATATACAAATTATTACATGTGAAATTATTGTTTTCACATTGGACCATATATTCATTATGACATAGATAGTACTCTAATTTCTCACGATTTTTATTAGGGCGCTTCACAAGCTACAGATTTTACCCCGGGGCTTAAGTAATAAAGGATAAAAAGAATTGTGTTTACTTCAAATAAATTTCATTTCTTCAAGTATTTACCTGAGCGTGTGAATTGGCCCTATGATATCTGCACTTCGTCCTCAGTACATTGATGTGCTTGCTATTCAAACGCGAGTAGATAAAACTTAATTGTATACGTCAGGCGTTGTCCAGGAGCGACACACCCAGGTAGATATGAAGGCCTTTTTTAAATTCGTTACCAATACAAGAAGCTATGTTAATATTTAACAGCCTGAGTGTATTTTCTTTAAGGTTCGGTAGTGAGAAATGACATTATCGTTTTAAGGACTTTCACTGGTTGGGCGTTGAAAAATGCTACCCTTGTTTATGACCGCCTTCTAGCCTTCCTCCAGTGACGGATTATTTATTAACAACACATATATAGTAAGAGGGAGCATTAAAGATTCACAATTTAATTATATATCATAACCACCTGTATTTTATAAAGGAAAAATTAGATCAAACGCATATTATTCAAGATAAACAGCCCATATTTTGTAGATATAACATCCACTAGTTGAGGCATTAATAGATTGTGAAATTTCGTTCTCTCGAGGAGCAGAAACGATCTGTAGGTTTAATTGATAGGGTGTGGGAGACAGGAGAGAGAGGGTTGGGGCCGGGGGCGAGGTTAGTGAATTCAATGATGTATATAAAGTTAACAGTTGTTGCGTGTTCTCTCAGAGCGTATGGGAATGACAATATTAGGGCAGTGGCGGTTATATTGTTTGATTGAGTTTTAGATTGACATTGTGGGCTTATACGTTGAGTTTACAGATTGTGCTTGTACAGCTTTTCGTTCTCCATTCTCGTTTGTAGTTCGTGTGAGCTTTTTTATTTGTTTATTTGATCTGTGTTTTAAGATCAAATGGCCAAACCGAGACATAGTCGTTATGAAGAGGTATGATAATAAAGTTGACCTTGAAACCGTAATGTGTACAATAGCTGTATGGACACTATCTGTTCATTGAAGGGAAACATTAAGAACTCGTCCGGCATTTTCCGTAAATTTTCTCGAAAAATGTGGATGTTAATGTGAACCCTGCTTCCGGATAGCTCCCAAAAGTCTTAATCCAGTAACATATTTTCGCCTACATTGTTCTGAATAGAAGCTGAACATTTGCAGGACGAGTTCTTCAAGTTTTTCTTCCATGAAATGATAGGATGTACCCATAGCCGTCTACGTATACGTACATGCGGAACTTTCTAGCACATTTAATATGCCAAACGAGATATGAGATAAGCTTAGTAAAAAATGCCGAAATACGGATCAATTATCTGTTGCCAACCCTCCATTTTTTTTCCTTCCAGCGTGAGCGGATAAGTCTACTTATTGAAAGATTTGAGCCCTACATCGAATTCAAAGCAAGACAATTGTACAGTTAGCGACGTTTACACACTGTATCTATGTAGGCTTGAAGGCGTGAGGTAACGGTGGTATCTACCTTGATTTACGTTGATTCCTTCACAAAAATTAACAACCTGATTTCACATGGTTTTCTGGTGGATTCAATCACAATATATTACGTGGTATTCACACGGTTTTCTGGTGGATCCAGCCACAATATATTAACCACGTGGTATTCATGCGGTTTTCTGGTGGGTCCACCAATTCCCCAGTATACCACCAGTAAACCACGTGGTTTCCATGTGTTGTACCCGTTGGAGCGTTCGCTGTTGTGCTCGCAGCATTTAATTGAAAGTCCTCTGTTACAGGAAAGCCGACAAAACGTTTATTGCTCCAAGGGACGCCCTATCAGCACTTGTTTATGCTTACGGTTCAATCCAGCCCTGGCTGCTCTTTTACCATGATCGTTTTCTCGCAAGGCTTGGTTATTGTTGGGACTCCGTGTTTTGTTGAGTCAATACAATGTCCTACCCTACAACAACATTTTATGAACTGTTAAGGATACAGGTCTATCGGGATTCAATATAGGCTGATTGGATAGTCAATCTAAAGACTGGTTTATTTGTCGAACCCTATTCTTATTAGAATAAATAAATGTTGTGCCGCTATGTATTTTGTGTTGCAGCCGGGTTCAGCTGTAGGATTGGACGAGAGAATACGCATAGTATTAACTTTCCGTTTATGCTTGAACCATATAAAGAATTAAGGGAGTACCCGGAGTGAAGTGAATTACGTACAATATCGCAGATCACATGATGTGACTGACATGCCCTATTGTGCACTCAAATCAGCATCCTTAAAGCTCGGTTGCATGAAGGTAGCCATCAGGAAGCAGATCGAAAAGCCGATGGACAAAGTGGTAGCTCGCACAACAGCGCGATTTTCAAAACCCAAAGGCTCCGGGTACCTAAAATATCCTCAGATCTGGCAAATGACAAAGCATACTTCAATTGATCGGATTGAATTGAGGCTCCAGTGTATAGATTCCACTGCAGCAAACAATGATGCATGCGAATGTATGATCCAAACTGTTGATCCTCTACGGCCAGCGGTACAACGTGGTCTCGCGGCAAACTTCAAACACATAAGGTTTAGTGTTTGTTGAAAATATTAGCTGCGCCACTTCTAAACGTCATTTCGCGCAGTGCATTGTGGGTGAACGAATCCGCCATTGTCGACTTGAAACAAATCTTTGGGCAGCGCGAGTTTAGACTGGATATATTAACCACCACGAGTCGAGCCAGGAGCTGAAATTATTGGAATACATTCCTCATACATAAAAAAAAACAGTGTTTTGTTTAAATGAGATTTTACATGATGTGGCTTTTTTAAAATACAGATCCGCGGAGTACTTTGGTTGATTTCCACATATGTGCGCACAAAACATCCGGCGAACATTACACGATTTCGTGTAATATTATTTCTTCCATTCACGTCCGAGATAAATGTACTGGTAAGGAAATTGTCGAAGGATGTTTCGACATGCTGGTGAGCCTGACAGTTGTTAATGCGCATGTGCATTACTATGGGGACAGATAGCTCATGAGAATCTCCCTCCTTTACGATATTTTTGGTTGTTTGAAAGGTCCGCAAAAAATATTTGACATAAGCGGAATGTGAATATATAAGAACGAGCATTAACTTCTCCTCCATTGATATTCAGTGTCACTTAGGCGAAAAACAAGTATAATTGAATCCAATGAATTAAAGAGGCACTAGCGCCCAAAATTAGCTTTTATCAATAAATTCAGATCACTACGATTTTAAGTGGTATCAAAGTTTGTTCATAAATTAAAATAATGCCGCAAAAACGAAAATTATTTAATGCGT
>JARDVA010034814.1:1954-12651 GCA_030265315.1 Mopalia swanii
CTTCATGGTGCACTTGAATCTTAGGGGGCAACATGAAGCCGATCTGGCTGTGGTGTCCTTATATTACGTAGTGTGATGGACCTGTTTTTGTCACGTGTTGTCTTTGCTTCTTGCAAGTGGTTTCGATTGCGACTCCCTCAACTAAATGCGCTGGCACACCGCCATATTAATGAATGAACATTAAGTTCGGCTTTAAACCCCAATCATACCAACCAATAATAAGGATTTTCCTGGATTTTGTTATGTACGTATACAATTCTGCACTGCTAGTATTAGTGTTGTTATTGTACACACTTTTAAAACATGTTATTTAGGAAAACATAGTCTCTTCTTTTTTTTTCTTTTTTTGTTAAAAATAAAAACAAAACACAACAAACTATTAAAATGACATTATGTTAAACATATCGATAGATTGTCCCAAATACCAGATAGCATGCATGCATTATAGGTTTCACGCACAATGTAGTTTGTCAGGACTTTTAAAGCCTATTCTGTTTCAAAATGATAACCCGATTTGAGAAATGTGTATTTCAACATTGATAGTAATATATTGTGAGAATTTGAGATAGACATGAACGATATTCGTTCGTTATATAACTGTAATTATTACGGGTTTTGGATGAAATTTTGAGCAAACGGACACGTTGTCAATTCGTAGCGGTGGTAGCTAATAGTAGCATCAAATGGAGAGACAATCTTGAAATACTGTTTTCCACTTTAGGGCAAGGTTGGCAGTCTTGGAGAATCTCAGTTAAGAGTCTTGGAGAACTTAGTAAGAAATTTTATATTCGTGCACATACTCAGTTCAAATCCTATTCATATAAATTACATCTGAATTCATTACGACGGAATGTTGAGAAAAACAGCATCTATCCAGTTTAAGTTAATTAATATCCCCGCTAAACACATGTGTGTCACTTAGTTCTAACAGAAGCAATATAATTGCTAGGAAAGACGGAAACGTAATTTTGAATTTTTTCTCAGTGAAGAAGTTCTAAGAAAAAACAACATTTGAAACAGAAAACTACGGATATTTTAAACCAGTCATTAACAATACAACGATATGTGTCTAGCGCAATTGGACGGTTTGATTTTCAGAAATACGTAACTGAATACTTGTCCTGGTTAAATTAATTTTTCTCTTTTTTTTTCTTACAGAAATTTCGCACCGTGCTATATACAGGTATCGCCTTCCATATATTGAGCGTCTTGCTCCTGATTCCCGCAATTGCCATATTTCTCTCCTTTAGGTATGTGCATTCTCTAGTGTGTATTTATTGAAATTAAATCTCCGGAAAACAACTGATGGTATATATTATATTAACGTTTTTGTCCTGTGACTGTTTTGTTGGTTAAAGTAGTATATTTAGTGCAATCAACAAATCTGCAGCTTAAATGGATGAATTTAATGTCCCGAAACTCCCTTAATAGTGCGACAATTATTACAATATATGCCTTGGAAAGAAGGTGTCATGGGACTTTGTGGAATACACAATAAGCCTGGTTAATGTTTTCGACGCTGTCATACTAACCTGATTAAATATTCTAGTGGGAATTTTCTATAATGGCTTAATCTCGTTACATTCCACAGACAACTTTACTCCCAACAACGCATAAAAATCCATCTGAATTTGTTCGGTTCGTTCGTGCTGACCGCAATAGTGCTTCTAGTGTGGGATATTGTAGTCCATCTCGATCGACTGGAGAAAAGTAAAGAGCAGACCCTGATGTATAAAAACACGGTAAGTTTGAAACCCAATACCGTTGTGGTCTCTACCGGCGATATCCACCACGCCAATAAAATTGTACAGCTAATGTTTTACCCAGACGTCTATATGTTATAATGGGGCTAAAATCAGACCTGGTTTCGTGTCAAAAGACGTTTCCTTGAAAAATAAGGCAAGGCGTAGTCCTTTGGGTTCCACTGCGAAGTGGTTTTTTTGGAAGTTAGTTATTGAGTAGTCTAGGTCAAAGTGGGAGAAATTATTGGTGCTGAACTGGAAAACGGTTGTTATCCAATAAATATTCACAATAATCATAAAACAGTTTATTTATTAATACATTGACAGAAAATTAAGAAGAAATGATTTTGATGAAATAACAGTCAATAATATAGAAGGAAATATGACAAGGCATAAACAGTCCAGTATTTCCTTTCACACAATGAACATGTCAGTCAAATGAAATGTATGTGTTTCTGTTAATGTCGTTTTTATTTCCAGGCAGGTTGTAAGTTCCTGTATTTCTTAACAAGATACCTAACCAGCACGAATTTTTACTGGATGTTTTGCGAGGGTCTATATTTACACAGACTATTGGTGAATGCTTTTGAGCCTCCCAAAAAGTTGTGGGGAGTATATATTTTTGGTTGGGGTAAGTGTACATTGACCATGGACTGGGGCTGATTCGGTCAGTTCTATTGCACTTGTATTCAGATTTGCTCATATTTCCATATGTTACTTTTCTGTTTTTGGAGGTAAGGAATGCGCTTTGAGGTGTGTGATTTACGTCCGTTATACATCATGTAAAGTGACATTTTATTTACATTTAAATTAACCCACTTATCCATATAAATTCATTTGAAACTCTTGCAGAAAAGTCTATAAGATTATTGGGGATTTGGGGAAATCTTATTGGAAAATTAAAAAATCTTATAAGATGTAGAAAATCCTATAGGATGCTATAACATTCTATAGGATTCTATAGAAAAATCGTGTTTGATGTTGTCAAAAATCCTGAAGGATATTATATGCTTTTTATATACAAGAAAAGTCTCCAATACATTTTAGATACAAACTTCACTCAATTAAGGTAAATTTACAGCAATCCAAAAGATAAAAAGAAAAACAGGTTATTTTTTGTAAAAACATAATTGCACTATCTGTATACGTTACGTAGAGAGCCAGTAGGACAAAAATATGCCTCAATGTCGGACAAACTTGTTCACTACCAAAATCGAAGTATAATCAGAATTACATGGGTCAAAATTTCTTCACATAGGTAAATCCCAATATTCCAGATGTGATAAGTTTATTGCAAGTTATAATGATAGTAATAAAATATGATCGAATAAAGCAGAGAGCGGCCATGCCTAAATTGAGATGGAGACATTTTTATCTGATCGGTCTAACACTAAAAGGCTTTTTGTGCTTCCGCTGTATTTAGATCCGGCATCGTCCATTCAGTCTTAAGCTATATTGAATATACAGCTCGGCACCCGGTGGGTTGCAGACTATCCGCAAAAAGAGATTAACGCTATATAAATATATACGACAGACCGAAAGGGTCAACATAACGATCTTTACCTTAACTTATCCTTTAAAACTTGTGTTATCCACAAATGAGTTCAGCATTTTGTTTTTGTCAGCCATGTTGACAAGCGGCCTGCTCGCCATAACAGAGTAATCAGTATGTGGTTGGTCTGAATGCATGATCACGTGACTCTTGAATGACGTCAAATTATGGCCGACTATAACGGTTGTAAATCGCCTCAAGGAGACAAAATGAGTGGAAAATTCAGGCTATAAACATCGGAAGAAGGTACGATTTGCCATATAGATTATTATTGTCAACAAAAGATAGTTGAGGATGTTGCTTCCTGTTTATGGTCTTTTTCGACGAAAACGCGCCCATACTAAAATAACGTTCAATGACAGAGAGCGTCTCGTCAAGTTTAAATGAATTTGTTAGGAACAACGTCTGCATTTAACTCGGTTGTAAATTATTTTACACTGTTTTATCTCCTAAACGGCTCATTTCTTCGACATTGTTATTTGTATGCATTCTGGCGTAAGCATATATACCATCGCTTATGATTTAAACATTTTAGTTACAGACATGATATAGTATGTGTGATTTGTAAAAGAATCATGATGTGCTATGTAGAAGAATACAACGAACAACATGTATCACATTTAGATGGCTGTTAAGTAGCTTTCATGGAATTAAGAGATCAAGACATTTCTCCCAGAGAGATCCGCTGCAGTTCCTAGTGTGTTCTTTGGGAGTTGTCCGTCTGTGGCTAATAACAAAAAGTACCCGTGGTGTTACTTCAAAGGTGCGGATGCGTCTTTGAAGTATCCCTGGAAGATAAGACCGAATATATTGGGAAATGGGTAAACAGTACCGAAGAAATATGTTAAGTTGACATCAGACACTGGGAAAAGCAGAAGGCTACGAACGATGATTGACTCTACTGTATTATTTTCAACCAGATATGGGCAAACTCTGTGTAACTGTTGCACATATTGGAATAGCGTCACCCCATGCTGATGTTAAATGACGCAGTTATAAGTTAAGTGTAGCATACTTGGAACTACATGCAATATCGTCTGTGTTTTCAGGTGTGTCGGCTATCCCCATAATAATATACAGCATTATACGAGCAGTCCTAGCTGATGAAAGGTAAATATGTACATTGTATAGATTTAGCGGTCGTCTCTATACATTATATGGTTGACACCTGCATAACAGTGAATATCAGTCTATCGTAATGAATATGAATGAAAAGCGATAATATAAAGGGATTAGGCTATTATACGAGCAAGTCAATGACACATCCATAAATTGATCAATGTTCACTGCTTGGTTGGATAAATGCCATAAAATAGGACGCCACGCGTAAATAGCCATCTGATAAGCCACATCTCAATGTTTGATCTAAACTGCCTATCTTTGGATACTATATCAGCCATGTTACTTTAAATAACAGGAACCGATAGAGACTGCTTTAATAATTCCAGCCTGTGACTTTGGAACGCTTTCGTGTTTGGCAAAACGTGTGCATTCATCGCTATTAGGATTAATTCGCTCTTAGATGGGGTCATGCAGTGTTAAAGGTACACATCTAATTCGCCATTAGCGTTTTAATCTGATGTAAGCGGTACTGGTTAATAGTTATTTTTTTTAGCAAATGGTCATTGGGACCGGCTACTCAATGGGTACAAAATTTAATCCAAAACTATATAACATCGCGCCATGTTGAAGGTCTATGTCTATACCACTGTTAGCTATTTAATCTGGTACTAGCAACTAATAGGCTTTCAAACAACTTGGCAATGGCCGTTTGTACACACATCTGTGGAAAACAAATGGAAATGTATCCAACAGCAAAAACAGCTACCCTGCTTCGAAAATATAGGCCTACACGCTTGTTATGGGACGGCATCAATTAGTATATGATGATAATGCAAAGGTTATATTATTGGCCGCCATCTGATCCCACCTTACAAAAAACCCGTATGTACGGCAGTCGCATACGTAAGATTCGAGTCCCATGCATTAGGATCAATCGTACTAATTGACACGGACATGATACAATCGTGTCGTTATCAGTAATTTGGTAGCAATTATGCTGGGAAGAATCCATACCTTACTGCCAATGGATAGATTATTAACAGTTAATTGAACATGATTTATGCCTTGTGTCTCTCGTATAATGTCTGCCAAATCTTGTGTAAATAATCCGTGAAAATTAATCCTAGCTAATATGAATGGAATAGCTGGACGACATTTCCGTACCAACCACTGTATGTTTGACACTAATTTGATGTAGATCCCATTTGATGTCCACAGAATAATTAGGTATGATAGGCTAACACCACAACTCCGATAAGCGAAACGTTGACATTCATATATATGTAATTTTGCTTGCCTCCATTGTGATTCGAACTCTGATATCTGGTATATGTATAAAACATTCATTATGTGACTTTTATTCGATACCATGATAGCTTTTTATGCGCTCAAGTATAAACTATGGTATTGTCATGCAATGTGATTTTCAACTAAAACCCCCTTAAAGGACGGGAAAAGAAATCGGACCTGTATTCCTTATGGTAAAGGCCCGCGGAGTGACTTAGTGGTAGCGTGTGAGCGTACTAATCCTACTTCGATGTATCGTTCACGGGATCGAGTCGGTCAGTTGACTATCAGTATATGAGTGAGTTACAAGATGTGTCTCCGGCAATCGCAGGGGTGGTTTTTACGAGGTTTCCTCCCGGGTTTCCACCGTAATTAAGCCAAGAGCAGTGTGAAGTGGCCAACGTCGTCATAAAAGTGAAAGATGTATGAGTAGGACGTTAAACCCATGTTAAACAAAGGGCCCGCGGCCGTGGCTGAGTGGTTAGCGAGCGCGCTTCCTACTTCGATTTACCGTTCACAGGATCGAGTCCGTCTGTCGACCCTCAGGTGAGTCACAGGATGTGACTCCGGCAATCGCAGGGGTGGTTTTTACGAGGTTTTCTCCCGGTTTTCCACCATACTAGGGCAAGGAACACTTTGAAGTGGACAATCCGTCGTCATATAAGTGAAATACCATGGAGTACGACGTTAAACCCCAATCAAACAAACAAACAAACCAATTAAACAAACAAACAAAGCTTTTGGTAAATTTTGTTAGCCAAACATATTCATGTCCAGTATTTACTCAATTCAAATGTAGACACGTAAGAGTAAACATAGTCGAATAGTTGTTTCATGATATCGATAGGCGCCGCCAAGTTTGGCCAAACCTTAACACCTCTGCCACGACTTGTATAAACATTATCAGGCAACACGAAACAAAAAGCTAGAAATGACAGAAATCCGTCAAGAAACAGATAATTCTTTCTTTCAAATACATTATTATTATCTTTTCGTATAGGACTACTAGGGCAAAAAAATCTTCTAAACTGATTAATTTAACCCAGAGTTTATATGGATACCGTTACGTCATGGTTAAAAAATTCCAAGGGAGATAATTGTATCTTAACTCTATTAAGTAATTAACCTGATGTTTGTAAATTTTCCTGCGACTTTGAAACTATTTCAAGAGGGATATTCGTTGCATCCTGGTGTGTTCTGTTCACTTTTGACCCATGGAGAGTTTCCTTTCTTCCTCGTGACGACACACTTAGTATGGTCGTCATGTATTAAAGTTGACCTCAACTTAAATAGCATGGGCGGAGGTATGACTTTGATTTACATATAGTTCACAGAGCAAAAGAAAAACAGTTAAAATACCACTTACACTGCGGTGTATTAACGCACAAAAGCTCTGTAAAACAGCCCATACATAGGTTGAAAGAAACCCCAGCGTAGAAAACAACTTATAAGCAGAGATATATATCGTAGTAAGCACAAACATGGATACTATGGCCTATGCCAAAAAATGCAACAAACTAGGTTATTAGGAGAAACTGCGATGTATGATACTCAGAGAAACTACATGCTAGTCAATCATCTAATATGTTCCTGTCTGTTTGGAATATGAACAAATTTCAATGATAAGCTAGCGGAGGGATGGGAGGGCGTTTCCTGTTGCCATGGTGCTTTCAGAGGTATGGGCAACATAAAGCCGATCTGCTTGTGATGTCTGTATTACGTCTTGTCTTGCCTTTGTTTGTTGTCAGTACCGTGCAGTGTGATTTCCTTCACCCATTGGACTGACAGCCCGTTATATTAGTGAAATAACCTTAAATAAGACGTTAAACCCCAATCAGACACGCAAATCAATGGTAAGTTAGGACAGCATGCTTCGCTTGAACCACACTGGCATCAACCAGGGAACGAATATATATGTGAACATCGGCTGCACGATATTCGTAAATGTTACTTGTCTTCTTAGTCTTTATTCTGATATACTAGTAACCATTATTTTCGAGATGTATTGATGTCAGTTATATTGACTCTCATAATAACTGTGACTATCATAATGTGTTTAGTCTTACTGTTATCGATCGGTTATTGATTTAAGGTTATTAATCATCAAGACTTAACCGTAGCCACATACCATTGAAATGTGTTTATACAGGTTTAGGCGCATAATAGATATGCCACTTATTCTGGCGACCTAAATTCGATCTTATTTTTGTTTGTTTGTGGTTCAACTGGTATTAACCGTGAGGTAGCCTCGTAAAAAAAATTAAAGTTTCCCCCGATCGTTTTAGTCACCGAGGACGATAAAGGGACCCTACCCTGTGAAAGAGTAAATCGAATGCAAATCAGTAGACCAACACGCTAAGCAGTGAACCACAACATTTGGAATAAGGAACACACAATTAAATTATGTTAGAGTCATTTACATAAACGTGAAAGAGCTATTATTATCTGTGGTTTTAAATGACGTCAGGTTATTTATTACCTCCTCAAACTCAACTAATAATGTCACTTTCACTTGTATGCAAACAACACTAACACGATGCGATTTTTAGGCACTTCGATTTACATTATTTTAAATTTTTTGTCACGTTTGACAACCTCGATTGGCACTATGTCGTGATAAGTGACTTCTGGCTATTACATCTATCAACTCACAGTGCCAATAAATATTGTCAGCCAAGTTCTTGGTACAAATACACCCTTGTCCCTGGTATGCTGGAATGTGAAAGCTTTGATTATCGTCTTGGCTGGAAGGAAAATGGTTAACTGTAGGGGCTTGACAAATAGAACGTGAGCCCTTAATTCTTGTTAATTCCTCAATTTGGTATACGCTTGATCCGGGTTTGTCGATGACTTTCTTACTAGAAGTCTGGTAATAAATCATCCAATTCTCTGAAGTATCGTATACCGTCTCTTCACAGCTGCTGGATAAAACACGCTGGCGGCTACGAGTGGATCGTTTACCTCCCCAATTTGCTATGTATTATTGTGAGTATCATATTATAATTCGTCGGTGAACATTCAATATTCCTTTTGGTCAGCACCTGCAAATATCAGGCAGTAGTGAGTGCTGATAAATAGGTAACTCTATCTGCCATTTGAACACTAGGAATATAATATATGCCAAGACTCGGGTTAGTAACACTAATGTAATGAAAATGCAACTGGATATCTTGTCAACAATCATCCAAAATGACACTTGTGTAACATAAGTTTTATACACAACTATTTAATTAGGCTAAACAAAAACAACAATAATGTTTTCGTGCTGCCTTAGCTAGTTGATGTATTGTTGAATTATGCGTTCACAGATTGTATGCATTGTCTTTATTTTGAATCCTTTCATGTCCTATCTTGTATATCATTGTCACCAGAGACGCCTGGTGGGCTTTTCAACAAGATTTAGAATGGTGTATCGTCAAATGAATGAAATAACGCCTAATGCGGCGTCAAATTCCAAGTAAACAACATATGTGAGAATATGTATTGTATATTTTACAGGTTAACACGTTTTTCCTTGCAAATATTTTGCGAATTTTGCTGACACAGATACAGTCTCATCCAAACGAGCCTAGTAATTACAGGTAAAATAATAGCTTATGTTGATTGCATTTTTTAACCTAGCAGTAATGCTACCAGCATGTATTTCGCCTGGTCGAGAAAGTCTTTTAATATTGTCTACATATATATTTTTTGTTTGCGGTTTAAACCGCTACTTAAGGTTATTTCACTCTCATGAAGAGAGTATTCCAATGAATAAAGGAAATCACTGGCAACAAACAAAGACAAGACAGAACGTAACACAATACATCCATAAAGAGATCCGCTTCATGTTGCCCATTAGCTATGAAAGTGTCAGGGCAGCAGGGAGCTCCCTTCCATCCCTACTGACGGGTGGTTCATTGGAGCTCCCTATTGCCCTGGTGCTTTCTGAGCTAAAGAAGAACAGAAAGCTGATATGTTATGATGTCTTTGTATTGTAGTGTATTTATCCTGAGATGTTTGTTTCTGTTGCCAGTGGTGTCGGGGGTGGTTTCCTTCAGCCATTAGCTGGCACGTCGTTATATGAGGTTAATAGCAGATCAACATCATTATTATTAATTGTTAAGGTTTTTTAACAATTTTGGGGGTATTTATTCTTATTTTATACATTTTTTAAATAAGTGTTAACATGTATGAATATGTATGTTAATATATTGTATATAGTGTTTTTTCCTGGTCTGTTACTGGGTGTATTGATCTGGTGACCTTGTATTGAATAAAAAAAAGCTTATTGATTGATTGATTGGTGTTTAAATCGGTGCTTAAAGGTATATGACATATGACATATGACGGCGTTGTATTCCAACAATAATTGAGACTAGCGCAACCATGATGTGAAGTGTTTCGATCATGTTGGAAAATAAATCTTCCTCCAGTGATAAGTAAAGACAACATTGCTACTCTCAAACAAACTACCCTTTGTCGGAGGCCCAAACATCATTGTGGCGAATTGTTTTGACCAGGATACAGATTGATTATTGAATCCTAATAAGCATCTGAGGTCGATTCCACAAAGTCAAAATGTATAAATTGCTCTAAATTATACTTTTGAATTTTGGCATTCAAAATGTGGGGTTCTTTGTGATATCGTAGGTATAGATTTATATTAAATGAGTGTGACGTTTTGCACACAGATTTCAAGAAATTGAATTGAGTAGTTAAACTGAAGTCAGAAATCATTTGTGGAATTTACCATAGAAGGCATATACTTTCTTCGTATAGTCATTTTATAACTCCAATAAAAGATACACATGGATATATAGTGATTCAATATTTCGGTTTATTTTAGACCATTGTCAAAAATGTGAAACTCATCAGTGAGAATAATGCCATATACTTGTAGTATATGAATTGAGTCTTGGGTTACAATAGCAAGAAAGGTAGCGTTTGCAATTTTTCTGAAATCAGACAAAGTTCATAATGACCACAATCACACGAAAAACACCAACAATTTACCTGATTGATTGATTATTGTTTTCGCCGCATTCAATGGTATTTGAGTTAGGCTGTGGCGA
>JARDVA010035036.1:0-12648 GCA_030265315.1 Mopalia swanii
CACGTAATTCCTTGTTCCTGACCTATGACTCGGTAGAATTCCAATCAAACTTCACCTTACTAGGTAAGTCTCGTTTAATTTTCTAATTTTCTGATCAAATCTCTCGATTTGGGAGTGTGTCCTGCTGAGGCTCAACTTGCAAAGCATGTGGAATATATTCCTATCGTCTTGCATTCCTATTGACAGTGTACGCAAGACGATAGACGCACAAACAAAAGTTGGATACCGTCCCTTGATGTGGGGAGAAATCATTTCTCAGTTTTTTTATTATTGAAACTCTTTTGTACCTAAGTAAAATAAAAGTTTATTTTACATAAGTGAGATTCTTTTTCACATATGTGAAACAGTTAGGTATTTGTGTTTTATTTTACATATGTGAAATTGTTTTTCACACAAGAGAAACTGTTTTCATCATAAGTAAAACAGAATTTCACATATGCGAAAAAGAATTGTACTTGAGAAAAATAGAAGCAAAACTAATTCGACATATGTAGAATAAAGTTAAAACGGATTGCCATAAGGGGGATTCTAAATGTAGTGAAAGAAAAATTGCATGCTTCAGCCAGGAATCAAACCCAAAATTATAAAAATTATAAATGAAAAGAAATATTACATTAATAAGTATTGTTTTAAACACTTGAGCCCTCTGGCTAAGACTAGTTTCTTTACTAAGCTTTGGAGGAAAAATCAACTTTCCAGCATTATAGAAACGCTTAACATCTTGATTGTGCTAGTATCAATTAATTAATTTATTTATTTGTTTTTTCGATTGTTTTATTGATTATTGATTTACTTGTATTTGTATATATGTTGAGGAGATCCCCTAGTGGCCTTGTGGCTGTGGGCTATCCTCTTTAAACAAATAAAGAATTAAATTAAATCAATTATTGTTGATATACACCGCCGTCATATCAGTCAAATATTCTTAAGCAAAGCGTAAAACCCCAATCAATCAACCACGTTTAATACTGTACATTCACCCAAATTGCATATTTCAGATCTTAAGATCATGCTGCAAACCTGGGTTGATTTTAGGGAAACAATTTGTTAAACCTATTATCACACCGAAAATACAAAAGTAGGTCCGAATTTTATGAATGTAAACTTCTATATTTTTAAAGGTTGGCTACTAAGCATTACGATTAATGTGTAACTTGGTGAAGGTCAAATGATAACTGTGGAAGTAACATGTATTGTAACAGAATAAATACAGTAAAATGCATTTTTGGTTTTTTGTTTCTCAGAATGAGAATGTAATTACAATAACCCAAATTAATTAGTTTATTTATAAGTAAATAATCCTTTAGTTTTACTAAGAGAATGAGGCCATTTTTTTCTAAATTTTTCAGAAAACTATATCAGTTCACTTTTTTGTCCGTCTAACCTTAGGAATCGAAATAAATCAAAGAGCCAGGAAAAATATATTTCAGCCAATTTATTTTTTAAACTAAGCACATTTTCTAGGTCACATTGTCCTATTCAACGTACAGGAAATTGGATGTGCTTAGTTTGGGCGGTCTTACCTTTTATTAATGAAAAACATGCAACTATGCAAAAATGGGTTGAAACAAAGAAAATTAAACTTTGACTTTGTAACAAGTTCAACAAATTTCTATGGTAAACATTGAAAGATGAAAAGAAAGAATAAGTCAATCTTACTTTGAAAGCCTGAAAATCAATCATGAAGCTATATTGAATTATTTCAGAAATAATGACGATTCTGGTTACTGTCACGAATGTGAATGATGAGTCGCCGTACTTCATTTCCAAACCGGAGCCCTTTTTAGCAACAGTGTCTCAAACAGCTGCTGAGGGCACTACAGTCTATACCCTGATGGCTGTTGATCCTGATGGGCCTTTAGCAAAGGTGGAATACTTTCTCATGGCTCAAAGTAAGTCTGAATAGCAAATAAATATCTATAATTATAATCTATAATTAGTATATTTACAACATGAGATGATTCATCGGTTGTTATTAATCAATGTCCCTGGGCAAATGGGATAAATTTAAGAAATAAAGTGTAGTCTACTTTAATAATCTACTTCACGACTTCAGTCAGATGGCATGTGTGAAAAAGTGATGGAACCCGCTCAATGTTTTTTTTTTAAGATAAACTGAATGTCTTTGTGTTCAAAAACTAAAACTGTTCTCATATTTTGTATTTCTATGGAAGATTAAGCACGTTGAGAAAAACGTTTTTGCTTAAAATGTTTGGCTTTAACAGTAGAGTTTCTGTAATAATTTGCCAGGTTCCTATCCCAAATTCTCTACTTCCCTTTGGGCGTGGTTTTTACAAAAATACTATGCAAATAGTTACACAATTAGTTGTGTCTTGTCCTCACGCCAAAATACTGCTGTTTAGGACATAAAACTCTTATCAATCATTTAATCATTTATTTCTACAGGTGACCCTCGTTTTGCTGTTGGTCTTACAAGTGGTCGGATCACCGTTGTTGGTTCCACAACATTCCCATTAGGCGAAACTTATTTCTTAACAGTAGAGGCACGGGATGTGAACACTGACCCTCCACAAAGAACATCACGGGAGAGTGTGCAGATCAAGGTTGGAGAACGTGCCCCACAAATCTTTGAACTAAGATATGAGAAAGATGTACCAGAAAATGCAAGCACACCTTATCTGTAAGTAATCGATTGAGTATATGGGGCCGCCCTCTGAACTTTATTTACGATACCACTCAATCAATCATTGAAAAGCCTGCGAATGAGTTATGTTTTGTACAACGTTCGTTGGGACATTTTTATGAAATGTTGCATGAAATTAAAATCTCGCGCAATATTGTTACGTCTTTTGTTTAACGTGAAGACATTTTGTCTGACATTATTTGACATATATATATATATATATTTCTAAAATCAATCTCACTGGCACAGTAATGTAGATCAATTAAAATCGATGAATCATATAATTAGGTATATATATATTTATATACCTATCTCTTTAGTTTAAATGACTCCTGCTGACGGTTTTATCAATAAACCGTTGAGACAAAATGAATTCATTATCTTTCTTCGGTTTTGTTACTATACTTTATTACTGAGCTCTGTTGTAGGTATAATCTTTTCTATGCCGTTTTTAATATTTTTAGTGTTGAAAAAATTAAAGTCCACCGTTTTCAAGAGGCAGAATTACGTTATGAGCTTCGTGATAATCTTGGTGGGTACCCAAGTGCGTTTACAATCACAGCTGACGGCCCCCAAGGTGGAGAGGTGAAACTAATACAGACCCTAGACTATGAAGATCTTGACCAGCCCAAGGAGTACAACCTGAAAGTGATTGTGACAGAGACAGGGACTGGCGGTTTATCCAGCTCTGTACAGGTTTGTTAGTTCGACATTTCAACAGGGATGTGTTGAAGATCAAAGGGTTGAAGGATTCACTACATGTTAACCAAGTAGCAGTGCTCTGACAAAATGTGGAAGTTGTACACCCCTGATCCTTTTTTTTTCGTTAGCAAGCAATTTAAACAAAGTAAGGATGATCGGGAACTGCTGTAGTATAGGTGTCTGTAATGTTTTGCCTATGTGATCACAACGCTCTGATCAACTGGGGAGAACCCCCATAGACTGACTGTCTGGTTCTGAGATTGCATGGACAGCGGGACGGCAAAACATGCTCTTGTGAAGTTTTGGCCAGGTAAAATTATATACTTGGCAATGAAACATTTAAGCACAGAAAGTGTTGTTGTTTTTCGGCTTGTTTGAAATTAATAGGCATCGAAAAAGGTTATCGGGAGCTACGTTTCCAGGTTCCTCATTTTTGCAAGCCCTGGACTTCCCTACTGCATGTTTTGCCTTCCTGTTATCAAGTGGACTTTATTATATGACCTACACCTACTACAGACATCCCTTACAGATGGTTAGGAAATTGTTCTGTTTGGCATGCCAAATAAGTTTGAGAATGGTAAACACTTTGACTAAACATATGAGTTGGTGACAAGATGTGGCTCCAGCAATCGCGGTACTGATTTTATGAGGATGCCTAAATGATGCCCAAATGATTTTCACCGCATTTAGGCAAGGCACAGTGTGAAATGTAAAATCCGTTATATTAGTAAAATAACTTTGAGAGCAACCGCCAACGTTAAACCCTCTCATCATACAAGAATTAATTCTAAGTTTTCTTTGTATGTTCACAGTTACTGATTAGTGTTACAGATATAAACGACAACGATCCTCAGTTTCCGTTATCTACATACATAACGAGAGATATTCCAGAAACTGCCCTCATGAACACAGCTCTTCTCAATGGTAAGCCTCCTCTTCACCAAACATTTGTTCCAAAGAAAACATCCAGTTAAAAATATTCATTCCGGTATTCATTTAAACTTGTACTTACCAATGCAAGTGTGACTGAGTTAAATAATTGTACACAATGTTGTGTATGGACGCTTATAGTTGTAAAGTCCATCGATATATTTTTTTTAACAGTACAGGGGAGACTACTCTGTTAGCCATATCATGTACATTGTGCTGTCTCCTACATATATGCATTTTACGGTGAAAGGGACACGTACTCCCTTAGTCAAATCAGACTTTCTCAATCAAAAAAACATCGCCGCTGCGTATACCGGAAGTTGATCGAAATGTGTTTTCCAGTCGACCAGCGCTTCGGGGAAATGGGAGTGTCATGGGAGCTGTATTGGTGGGATAGACACAAAGTTACTTAAAAAATAACGGTGATTGATCCAATGTGACTGATCAATTTGTGATGACCTGTGGAGGTATTCATTATAGATGTTTGAAGTTTCTGGTATTACCAGAAGTGTCCACAGTCATTTTGTGCGCGAATTCAGATCAACTAAATTTCAATAGAATCCTTGCGATCTTTTGTGTAAAATGACAATATTATGGCGAAATATATATACCTTTATATATACTTTAACAATAATAACACTAACACAGTGCATCAGAGTATTACAACACAACACACACCTTAAATTTTTACATTATCACTTTGTCATGATGTGTTAATTTGTGACTCTACGTGAGGCCGTCGGTGAAAAATCTACACCCTCACAGTTGTAAAGGGCTGTTTATGAAAGATAAGAAAGAGATAGTGAAAGTTGTTGACATATTCACTCGAAAATGTATCCAGATCGTGTCATTTACAAGAATATAATGCTTCGAGATCAGTTTATTGAAGGTGTTACTGATCCTAATCTTCGTTAGGAATTTAAGAAATCTATCAAAGCTTAAGAGCATTTGTCATTTCTTGAAGTGCAAGATTTAAAGTCTAGCAGGTCAAAGAAATTGACCGGTGAGGCAGTATCACTAGAGACTGCATCTCTAGATCTTGGGCAAGTGTTCCCCCAATACTGATCATTTGACAGATTTGATAAAACAGCAAAATGTAGTGATAGAAAACTGTAACAACAACAACTTTTTGTGCCAGCAACAGAAATAGGAAAATGAAACGAACAAATAAAATTGTAAAAAAATTTACTTCTGTTGTGCTTTTGTTCATTTAAAATATGAACGCAGGAACTTTAAGAATTCTCATGATAAGGTAGTGGAAACTTCACAAGATTTAAATTAATGTGCTCCGTTGACGTGAATGTATCTACAGTGCAAGGACAATGCCTTAGTCGTTCATCAGATGATTTGGAATCTATCATTTTAAAATATCCAGTAACAACAGTACCTATGGCTGGTAATCTATTCTATCTCTAATTGACACAGGATCGATGGTGACTATGGATTCTGAAAAGTTTAAATACTGTTGTTAAGCATATTGTTAATCGTAAAGCAGGACCTTCCTTGTTGCCACCTGTAGCCCCAAATGGCACGTACACACCGTATGTGGGATTTTTCGAGACCCATATCAAAATCAATGATAGGTGTATAGCTAAACGTGGAAATCTCACCACAAAGGATAGTGGGAACAGTTAAGTAGAACGGAGATTCCAGGAATTAAAGGAATCAATGTTTTGAAGTATCTTCCAGAATATGTGAATTTGGGTAAAGACGGAATGTGGATCATACCAGTATCATGGGGAGAGTTGCAAGTACAACTAAAATTTGTATACCAGCAGAAACTAACAGAGATGTCCGTGTTGTTACTAGTTATTGTAACCCTTGTGCTGTGGTAGAACCATTGACCACTTCCTGGTACTTTGATGGTTATGACAACGGTTGTTGACTCAACTGTGGAACATTTTATGCGCTGCTGTAAATGCAGGACAGAAAGTTTTGGCTTAACCCTAGGACACGTATTGGAGTGATCAGCACTGCATTCGTTCAACCTGGTGATGTGAGAACCCAAGTTCAAGTTGATGGGATATTGTAGAACAATGTTGTGTGTCACAAGGGTCATACGTTAACAAACTTCCACCTGGTATTGAAGTTTCGTAATTTCCTGGTACTACAGACGAGGAAAGAGATACAGAAAGGTTATATCAAAAGTATAACTCCGTGATTGCTACTGATGAAGGGCACAATGAAGCACAGCATCCATACTACTTATTTTATGCCATTTAGAATGCCTTATAGATCAATCATCGTCACCAAGTCTGACCAGCGTTTAGACAGTTGGTGTTCTTTTCCGACAGCGGTTTGTGATTCTGTAGAACAGCGGCCGTCTTTGTCGTTTTCATCAGTCATCGTCACCAATGCATACAACCGATGTTCCACCATGGGGATGAGATATAACCATATTTTACTTTTTGGATCGAGTACTTTTTTCCGAAATCTGTGTCAACTGGGTAAATTAAGAGGACCGTCGACAGGAAGATATACAGTATGCCGGCCTGGACAAACAATTTGTACAAGGCGATGAGGTTATTGGAGTTCAGCGCTGTCAGCTGCAGTGCAGAGGCGAGGAGTCCCTTATCTCGCCTTCAAACTGAAGATGTTGCTGAAACTGTAGCCCGAAGAACTGAAACATATGTGCTTCTCCCTGAACTAAAACAGCATGAGACAGAAGTAATTTATATTCATCAGTAGTAAGTTAAAGCAGTAAGTCCTTTCTCAGTCTTAACTAGTCAACAACTGGAAGATCTTCAACGCAACGATCATGATATAAGCATGATACTTACCTTTGGGGAAAGCCCGATACGACCTACCAAGAAACAGATTCACTCTATCCAATTCTCTCTGGACAACTTCTGCGGCCATGTTTTTGGTGAGATATTGCCTTAGAAAGTCTTCATGATGTATCTTGACACCAAGGATAAAAGAGGACCAAAAGAGGCTAGTTCGATGTAATATTGGCCGTGCCTGCATAAATGACGTAAAACCTGGATCAAAAGATGCGATAGGCGCAGCTTTAGCCAAGATGCCGTACAAGCCAGTTAGAACTCCGATCGGTCGAGTAACAACCGTGCGTCCAGCAGACTTCCTAGCCATAGATTTTATGGTAACGGAATCCTTAGTCAGGTGTTGAAAATGTGTTGGTGATTACATATGTTTTTTATCTATATTCCCACCCGCTGTTTCAGTTCGTAGTCCCAAAGGTGAGACTGTTAAAGAGTGCTTGTCAAAGATTGGTTGACCACATATGGAGTACCTAAAAGAGCTAGATCAGAATTTTAAGTCGAATTTGATTTCCCAGCTCTGCGGAAATTGCATTCTCTTAAAACGTGACTCCGCACACCACAACAGGCCTCGCCCCTTCTATTAAATGTTCGGTCGTGATCCTAAACTCCCATTGGTATCTTATGTGGAACTTACCTGAATGAGGATGAAGAGCCAGACAAGAAAATGCTGTTTATGTCATAGAGAATGTCAATCGTGCATAACTTCGACCTTGTTTTTCACAATTCCACAATTTCTCCTAAGACCAAAAATTCAAAGTCTGCGACACACACCAGATTATATCAGAACCAACAACAGACACATCAGGAAATAATATCATCCGATGAACAAATAGATTTGACATACAACAGATTCAACCTGATGATGATACCAGACGCTATATTGATAATGCACCCATTGTCATAGCAGACAGTGCTGAGACGATCAACCAGACTGACTGCTTGAAAATGGCCTGTGGACGTGGCTAAGTGGTTAGTATATCCGACTCATAACTGCTTAAAATGGCCTGTGGACGTCGTTCAGTGGGTAGCATATCTGACTCATGCCTTCTTGAAATGGCCTGTTGACGTCGTTCAGTGGGTAGCATATCTGACTTATGCCTTCTTGAAATGGCCTGTGAACGTCGTTCAGTGGGTAGTATATCTGACTAATGACGGCTTAAAATGACCTGTGAACGTCGTTCAGTGGGTAGCAAATCTGACTCATACCTGCTTGAAATGGCCTGTGGACATGGTTCAGTGGGTAGCATATATCCGACATGACTGCTTGAAATGATCTTTGGACGTGGATCAGTGGGTAGCATAACCGATTCATACCTGCTTGAAATGGCATGTGGACATGGTTCAGTGGGTAGCATATCTGACTCATGACGGCTTGAAATGGCCTGTGGACGTGGATCAGTGGGTTGCATATCCGACTCATGACTGCTTGAAATGGCCTGTGGACGCGGCTCAGTGGTTAGTATAGCGGACTCATGGCTGCTTGAAATGGCCTGTGGACGTGGCTCAGTGGGTAGCATAGCGGACTCATGACTGCTTGAAATGGCCTGTGGATGTTGTTCTGACTGCGGATCCTCCTTGAATGTACCGCTCACAGGTTTGAGTCGCTTTATCAGCATCCGGTATACCAGGTGGCTCCGGCAATCACAGGGATTTCTCTCAGTTTCACCGTATGTAGGTAGCGCAAAATCAGAAAAGAAGATTATGTCGTCATATAAGTGAAATACCGATGAGTTGGTCATTAAACCCCAATTAAACACATAATTTAACTGAAATGGCTCTCTGGCATTTACACGAAATCATGGAGTGTTTTCCAAATTTAATGAATCCGTCACAGGGTTTCACAGACTATCTCTTCGAAAAGACACGAATATTGAATTGATAAGATATAATATATAAGGTTAGGAAATGCCTTTCGAATAAATTGTTATAAATGTTGCATTATAAGAATGTGATAGGCAATGACTTATAAATTAAAGGTATATGTGACATTACATTAGGAAGGCATCAACCTGTGGTAATAAGTGAGGATGGAAGATGTGTAACGGTTGATGCTGTGGCCTTATTTGAGGATGGCAAGAAATGTCTTCTCAATAGAATGGATCATTGGCATTACATTGGGAACACAGTCTATGCCTTGTACATTAAAATGAATCTCAGGTATTGTATTAATATAGTAAGGAATGGTTTCTTGATTAAATAAATCTGATGATGATGTTAGATTGCTGGGCAATGTGTTCTGGATGAAATGAATCTATGGCATGAAGATAGCGGATAATTTCTTTGACATGAATAGAACCCGCTGCATAATATGAAGATGTTGATATATCTGTTTAACAGTGATCGCAACAGACCAGGATTCTGGAAAGAATGCTGAACTGGTTTTTAGTGTGGATAATCCTCTGTTCGCCGTCGACACTTATGGCAACAGCGGAGTCATTAAGGTCAATGGGTAAGTTATACACCTTTCATTACAGCTCGAAACTCCTTACTGTGTTAAGTTAGGATGGGGCCTCATGTTGCCCTGATGCTCTCGAAGCTTAGGGTCAACAATACGCCCATCTGTTATGTCTTTGTATAAGGCCCTGTGATTGTTCTATCCGGTCTTGTTTTATGACAGTGGCGTCTAGGGTGGTTCCTTTCCACCATTGGTAATTATTAAGCTTTGAAATAGTTAAAGTATGTTTGGACAATCCTGGTCACTACACTAATTAATATTATGCTGGATTTTTTTGTTGTAGACGTATTGATTATGATCGAATGCTGGGACATCGTTACGAGTTTCTGGTTATTGCTACTGATAAGGGTGAATCACCACGCTCTGGTTCTGCCACTGTCATTATTTCAGTGACGAATGTCAATGATGAAGATCCAGTTTTCACTACAGATTTAAGAACAGAGCTGCTTGAAAATGCTAATGCTGGACAATTTGTTCATACAGTACAGGCCACCGACCCAGACGGTGATAATGTTAAAGTCTATTTTCTCAACGACAATGGTAAGCTCTCTAGATCGTGTGAGCCCTTCGGCTAAGGGCACTTTGTTTGTTAAAACACAGCGTCTCATATACGTGAAATACCCTGTGGTAGGGTATTAAACACCAATCAATTTATGCATTTTGATCTTGTAGGTCAAAATATCGGGGTTACTTTCTGGGATATAAGTGTTAAACCTCGATCTTGTTAGTATTGTCGATTTTCTCAAGTGAAGCTTGTACGTATAAACGGATTCGGTGTAATGCAGATAAGATAGCATTTGAGGCCGACCTTTGCCTCCTGTATAATAGTGCACAGTCCCAATATGTCAGCTATTGAATAAAACCATTTTAACTCGATACATTGAGTACTTTGGCGATTGAGTTATACTCATTTGATCATTTATTCACCAATCATAAAATCATAAATATAAAAAAACAGTGTCAAAAATACATGTAAACCCAAACTGTAACGGTCAAGGTTACACATATGCATAAATGTTACCATATATAGAGTTATACAACAGTTTCTTCCTCTACACTTACAAAATATATATGCATACGTGAAGACATATCATATACATTTGAATTAGATATATATTCATGTACATAGAATAAATCCATACAAACTCATATATACGAGAATATGACAATAGGTAGAATGGTGATGGACGGACAGACGGCACCTATTTTATGATACCCCCGGCAATTATCTTGCAGGGTATAAAAAATATATTAAAAAAATATATTATAAAATCAGACTATCATATTTACAGGACTATAAAAGGAATATTAGCATGATACGTGGGTATGTGAGGTAGCCAAGCAGGGTTTCCTCTTGGTTATACATTGTGGTTTAGTAGGACACTCTAAAAGCAGACTGATGGGTTGTCATATACGAGCAACACCTTTGGGCAAGGAATGAAAAGCTCAGTCAAACAAACATAGAATTCAGTGACTACGGTGAACTATCTTACGAGTTTTTGGAAGGGAGCTACATGCTACCCTTGTTCTATTGTAACTAAAATGCAACAACAAGAAGCAGATAGTTGCATCTTTGATTTTCCGTCTATCCATTGACCCCTCTTGTAATTGTTTGTTGCCAGTGGAAATAACCTCAGGGTCCGTGTTTAACCCATACAGATGATACAGCAGTGCTTTCCACAAATCTCCACGAGTTAAAAGTCACAAAATAAGTTAAATAACGTTTAATATGAACTGAGACACCAATCAAAGTATAGTACTTATATTATATATTATATTGTACCTACATTATGTAATGATCCTGTTGTTCAGGTGCTCGTACGACTAGATATCGCGTGTTTGAGATAACCCCAGACACAGGCAGAATTTTCCTGCGAGATGCATTACCTGCGGGCATAACATATTATGCATTGAATATGACAGCTGAGGATGATGGGTCGTGTTGTAACACGCCTGGAGTGACCAGGAGCAGCCAAGCGACGCTAATTGTGGAAATTGTAGATGTTAATGACAATATACCTGAATTCGTCGATTGTGTGAGTTATCAGCAGAATCCCCCTTCTGTTAAAGAAAACTCCCCATTGGGCTCATCAGTTTTCCAAGTAAGTTTAACATGAAATTTACTCTAGCTCTTTTGCTTAAAAGAGAACACTTGTTGGTCTGTTCTGGTCATATGTAGTATTGAAAACATTTAATTGTCTAAAATTGTAATGAACAATTATATTTCATTTAATAAATATTGCATTCATTTTAAGATCGTTCACACGAAAGTCCTTGGTATCTAAAATCGTAAGGAGCTTGCACACTGACTTCTTTCCCATCACACAAATCATCAAGTTTCTAACAAATCCAATGCATTATACATGCACTTTTTGAAATAAATTTGTATTGATTTATGTAATATCAGAAACGAAAAATATCATTTCATCTGTTGAAAACAATAACACGGTTTCAAAACCTGTTTTGTCTGCTGAAAGTAAGATTTTATTTATACTTCTGGAAAGTCAAGGTTGTTTCCCACTCACAATTATGCGGCATAGGTAGTTGGAGGGAGCTTCCTGTTGTCCTGGTTCTCTCCAAGCTTAAGGGGAACAGGAAACCAATATATTTGTGATGTATTTGTATTGTCCTGTGAGTGTGCTGTATTTGACCACCAGGATGTCTTTGACAACGCATTTACCTCTAATAATAACAATAATGGCTCTTGTATTAAGTTTCAAGAAAATATTTAGAAATTTATAAGTAAGAAGATTCTTTTTTGACTGAGTATAGATAATATTTTTACTAACTCTCACGACGACCGTTTACTTTCTGGAATATTTCTCACAGAAATTACTAACCACTACCCAATGGTTTCTATTCATAACAGTGCACCCGAACCCCACCTTACACCAGTCAAACACCTACAGAAAATTACCCCCGAAGTAAAAAAACCTTTTTGTTGACAAAATTAAAAATATGAATTTGGATAGTGTTTATCAGCAAGATGTCCCTTTCTCTTCTAAAAACCCTCTATCAGAGCTCAGAATTAACTCACATTCAAACTTGTCTTCATACCAGCAAACTTTCCTTAAACTTAAACAAAACAAAACTCATGTTCATCAAGCCTTTTCGTAAATCACTTCCTGTTCACCTCC
>JARDVA010035479.1:11451-23000 GCA_030265315.1 Mopalia swanii
TCAGTGTAATGGTTTGACTTAAGACCTGCCGAATGGGCCATGGATCCTCGTGTGCAAAACCAACTGCAATAACCCTTGTGATGCGCTACAGACGAGGGTGAATGTTGACATGTATTTTGCTATTTAATTATATATTTTTTTTAAATTCTAAATACCATTAATTAACTCTAACGGGACAGAGAACGTACATTGTATAACATGATATAAATGCCATAACAAAATTATTTGTTGAGAAAATTAATATACAGTTCAATGTTTACAAAGCATTAAGAATAACTCACTTTTCAAGTTTTAATTTGATATATGCCTTTGTAAGGTCACATAAGAAAAAGTAATCCTTCAGCCCTGATTTATTTGGACACGAATATTGTTAAAACGCAGTACATTACAAATCAACAAAAGTTTTTTTTAAATTGTGCGTCTGAATTTGTAGGCTTCCTGACACCTGTGATCATTCCTCTAATCGATATGTCATACTAGAGCATATCAAATTTAGTTGAAATGCTGGGAAAAAGTTCTAAATTAACATGCTAAAAAAGTTTTAAAAAGAGCTCTCATGCATGTCAGACAGAAAAAGACAAGCTGTTTCCATATATGTTGTTTAAAAAATTGAGAAAGATAGAGACCGGAGTTCGAACCCGGTGACCTCGACGAACAGGCCATACATATATACAGTAAGAATTCGAAACTGTATGGTAAATGTGGCTTTATTTAAGTCTGTCCAAGAAAAAGTGACAGAAAATATGGGCAGTCTCTATGCATTGAAATAAATCGGATGTCTTTTAACTACTGTCAGATTGTAATGCAGGCGACTAACTGCGGATAAAGGTATAATATGAACCAGCTATACAGTAAAGTATTACAGCTAGGTAAGTTGAGTACCGATGCCAGAAAGCTGGTCTCTGTATGACCTGATATATCAATTTCTTGGGCCTGAAAAAAAAATACATAACATTATTTTAAAGCATTACAAGAACTCACCTGCCAGACTTTGTAATTATCATTTCAGTTCCAAGTTGGTTGAACTTGTCCCATAATTCTTTCGTTTCTAATTTGCATTTGACCCCGGCAAGCTCCTCGTGACCCGAGCCGGCAGATGGCGCTGGTGATGACGTAACTCGTTTACGTAACTTCCCAAGGCCTTTCGGGGATTCTTTGATTTTATCTTCTTCGACAATCTCCTTGCACTCCATCTCAGAACAGTCGTCATCGAATTCCACATCGATATGAGCATCTGAGACGAGAAGAATCAAGACACTTCATACAATAACAATGAAGACGTAATTATAACGAAATTACACGCTAAAATTGGCGATTTAAAAGCAGTTTGTCAAATTAGATAACCGGCATTAACCGTAATGCTACCTGTTCGCCAAAGGATGATATTCCTGTTATTCCAAGACTGTCTGACTTTATTCTAATTATTTATTTCATACAAACATTGCGATTGGGAATAGAATAACATATAAAAGATTTAAGTAATAGAACTTAAGTATCTCATCCATTTTAAAAAATATCCCTGAAATTCTTTACAACACCACCTTTAAAAATATACATGAAAAATACTTTCATTAATACTATTTTAATCTAATCAACCATTTCGAAAGCTGTGTTACAGACATATGCCAGGCAACATTACGGATAAAAAAATACTTTCAGTAAATTGTATTAAACAAAAATCTTATTCAATGAAAACAGATGCTTGTGGTTTAAGTGAAAATAGATATCAAAAAATATTATTTTACTCGAAACAAATAATTTCCTTGAAAACGTTGTCCAATTTTACATGACCAGAAAATATTTGACATAACTTAAATACGATCTATCCCTAATGACCCATAAAAGTAGCCATGTTAAACTAAGGCTGCCATGTGTATGTCTCGAACTATAATAAGTGAGCAGGAATACTCTTATTGTACGAACGGTGAAATAATATAATGTTTTGTTTTATCCAATTAAAATTCTTAACGTTTTACAATATTGTCAAAAGACTGGACAACTCGGCGTTGACATAAACTAAGTATATGTATTATCAATTTGGCCTTTGTCTTGATATACTGTATTTAGACAAGACAGTCGGATTCGTTATTAAACGACACGATAACTTAACATGAAGTTAACTTGAAAGAAGGTGTAATAATGGTGTATCAATTTATTTTAGTATTTTACATTAAATTACTTACATGTCAATGCATAATAAATTGTTTATCATGCACCTGTACATAGGTGCCCTGCTGGACCGGTTAAACTTAGATATATCACGATGGTCATATGCTATACTGCCTGCCTCCCCTAATAGAAGTCTATGTTTAACAAAATGATTTTTTCGAAGTATTTTCCTTCCATTACGTGTATTTTCGTGCTATAGCAAAGCATTTATCTTCTGTGTATATTTTAACGTCATATGTGTAGTGTATTCAACATAAATTTTACGTACATAATACTAGAAAATACTTTCTAAAGTACCATTGAATATACATATGCTCTAATATTACACGAAAATTACACAAAATCGAAATAAGAAATCGACAGTGGAACATGAATTATTTGCATATGAGCTGAGGTCAAATACTTAACGTGATCATGTTGTATTTGTATATTTAAAATACTTTTTTACTATTTTTTATTAATTATAATTTTGAAGAAAAAAGACAAGCCGTTATTCTCGATTTTAATATTTGTAAACTATTAATAGTAGTAGTTAATTCAAGTTTCTGTGAAAGTAAGTTTATATTATGTCTTTGTTGATATGCTAGGTACTGTTCATCGTATGTATTTTATATAATACATGTCGGATTTCTTACATGATGGACATATCGCATGCGTTAAACTGCATGTTTAACATTTTTTGTTTGATTTATGAACAATTCGGTTTATATCATACGATAAAAATCCCTTTAAATTCCATGTGACTTCAGGTAAGGTTAAGTTCATGAATAACTATAGATGGAGATGCTACTACGCATTACTGTAACTTTGCATAATTCTAATGCTGTAAGGTGTGTACTGGCTCTATCTTCCCAATAGCTTGTAAATTATTTTTAAATTATATTTTAGCAAGCGAAGGTATATGTCATAAATAGAAAAAAGTTTTTATATAGTACTGGCGTTTTTTTTAAAGGAAATTGTCTTCAATTTGTATATTGTTTCCAAATGTTCTCTTGTCTTAAGATCTATATACCATAGCCAACCCAGCCTTCATTTACTGCTTTTCTTACAGAGAGTAAATAAATAGAACGTCCATAGGCTATATCATCCATGATAAAATGTCTATTACTTAGAAATAAATTCATCCAAACTGAATTTCGTTGATGAATTTTAACAAATTCGACGCTGACGCAGTGTCGTCTACTTAAAAACATCCAGCACAAACAGGGATATTTTTAGACGCCTTTCTAATTGTGCTTTGAAGTGCAGTACATGACTATATCAGCACATTACCAGTTGGATGTTGCCATTTGTTAAATTCTTATGTTTTATTTTCTATAAACACAGAGAGCGAAAGCAACTGATCAAGCCCCAGGCAAGGTCACAACTATGTCGTGTCGCATAACATAATCGGAAAAGGCAATTTTTCAAACTCGGTTTCTGTTAGTAAGCCTAGGACACATAGGATCACTTCTATATAAAATTCTATAAACATTTCTTATCCGGTTCGAGCTACTTTTTTGAAATACCAGAAAAGACCTTTAAGTCGGTCAATACTTACAAAATGTTTAGTCTCAGTCGTTTGATAGAATTTGGGTATAGTTTTGCTAGCAATTGTGTTATTTAGTCATAAACTGTATAATATTCGTTAAGACGTAGGCGGTATGCATAAATCACAGTCAGAAAAAGCTATGCAGACGGACTTTCGTTTTCCAATTTAACAGAAGAAGCCGATAAAGTTTCTGAAGCCCACAACAGTTTAATGATAATTTATGATTAGATACGCCATCAGTAAAAACTTATACAATTGACCTTGTTAATGCATACTTTTTTGCATGAAACTGTGAACTAAAACAGGAATGTCATTGTTTTTCACTCACACCAGGGCTTGAATTAGACTCGATAGTTTACCTATTCGCCTAACTAATTGACTACAGTTGCTTAAATAGTATGTGTATAGCGTTAGAATTGTCAACATTATGGCTTACCTTCTGGGTCCACAGTTTTCTGCTCGATTTCTTTTTTCACTTGCACCGAATTTCCAAGAATCGCATCGATAGAGAAGGACGAAACTCTAGTTGTACTCTGTTTGTTTGGGGTTTCTCCTGTCTTTTTCTCCTTCGTATGTCCCATTTGATTAACGCACGAGGCGGGATTTTGTGTTCCCATTCCTGTTTAGGTTGAAAGTGTGTGCACCGAAACAACCACCGTGCGGATAAATTAATTTCACGTAACCTTGGTTCTGACTTGAGGACAGCACACCGAATACGTCAAGGCGACAGCTGGGGCAACATGTGAAATGAGTGCAAAGTGTCGTCTGCTTATCCAATTTCTATCGAAAGGCCGAGTCCAGCTGAAAAATGCTTGAGAATTTACGTAGACTTACAATAATCAACAAAAAAACCTACAAATTTCTCAGATACCAGGCTGAACGTCCACTAAATGCTTTTTAAATATCTTTTCAGACTGTACGTGAAGCATACACGCCCGTACAACGCCAATGGTGCCAAGTCTCAGGAATGACAGGAGAAGTCTCTGGCCAAGTGATATATCACATTGATTCGCTGATCTGTCTGTCAAAAGTAACCTTGTTAATTTCCAGCCAATCGAAAAGCGCGGCGCGAAAAGGGGCGGATTTTGCCAGTGACAGACAGCGTATCAGGTTGCGGTTAATTGGTCGCGGCTGATACAAGCTCTTTCAACAAATGAAGGCTTATTATGTTGATTACTTCACGTGGAGCCGCTGAAAGCCGTGTCTTTCTAAGCGGCCAGCCAGCAAGGATATACTCTCCTTGTAAAACAGTCACATTCGGCCTTCTGCCATGGCTTCTTAGGCAGTCTGCGAGTCGCCTAGGATCGACCTGGGGAGAAATTCAACCCAGATCAGTGACACTTAGATTGTGAAAAAATAGGCTTACGCAGTCTATATTACGAACAAACCTGTACTCCAACAAAATGGGCCCAAGGATTAAGGTTGCAACGTGGGTGGCTATATTTTACCTACCAGCGTTACACAACAGATAGTTTGAGTGTTTTTCCTAGGAAGCTCGGCAAATTCTGTACGAAAATTCAAAACATACTCATACCTAAACAATATATATTTAAAACTAATAAAACGTTTAACGAGTTGTCGGTGAACCTAAAGGTGACGCCAGCCGTGGAAAATTAACGTAACTATTACTAGTTTTTATAACTTTATTTTTACTAACTATTTTAGCATTTATTGTGTTATAATGTAATCATAAATATGTAAACTTAAATATTCGAGTATGCATGATTAGAACATATGTTATATCGTATTCTGATATTATGGCATAATAAGTGTTGGAATACTGTATCTTCTGTTAAATTAAACTACATGTATGGGTGTAGAAAAGTACCAAATGCAATTACATGTAAAGTGGGACGGTGCAATGTTTCTCAGTTCTATTGTATACCTTAATCGGCCGAGGATAGGCATAGTATAGTATAGTTACACACAGATATGTCTAAACACACCACAAAGCTCGTTGTGTAACTATCTTGGCTCGAATACATCGCCGCCATATAATCGATCATTTGAGTTGGGCGTTGAATATCGATCGACCAGTCAATCAGCCAAATGTTAAGATGTAGCTGCAGATTTAGCTTTTTCGCACATATTTATTTCCATCATATAACAGAGGTTTGCCTTGAAACAGCACAAGTGGTTGACTAGATATACGATTTGTGGAATTACCTACAACATTGCAAGGCCGTGGAATTAGACTTTTAGTTGGGGTAAAGCGCTAAGATAGTTGAATAATGTTTGCATGCGAGTCATGGGTATGACTACCCATGACCCGCAGTCATACAAAAGTAAAAAATCACGAAGAGGCGAAGAAACGGAAAGAATAAATTAAAATGTAGTGTAGCTACATCGCTAGATATATATGATGTGTAACACAGACAATGCTTTGATTTGGCTTAATTGTCCTCGTCTTAATATAGTATTTCGTTCAGATCGTTAAAACTAAAAAAAATTAAGTCTGTAAATATCAGTAAAATAGCGATTCTATGTGAGCGTTGGTTTCAAAATAGCACCCACATAAGTGATAGGAACGAAATGGACTATTCTATCTATATAGTACTGTAAATCGACCATTGACATAACGTCATTGCAAGTCAGCCAATGTTGGGCCACAATCTGAAATTTTGAAATGTCAGAAACCTCGCCACGTGCGTTTCATTGTGTGTTATGAGCGAGCAATGTTTTTTATGGAATACGCAAGCTTTGCCCTGAACTTATTATTTGATGGAATACGCAAGCTTTGCCCTGAACTTATTATTTGATGGAATACGCAAGCTTTGCCCTGAACTTAAAGACTTTTGACAAACCTTGTTAGAAAGTTTTGTATATACGTTATTCATTCTTCCACTTTTATAGATGCATAAACACTTTGTTTTCGTTCTTTATCTCTAGTATTGCATGGCGCCATAGCTGTTTCCAACTCTGTTTGATATACGTATGTTTGTATTTACTTCCAAAGCACAAACTGTATAGCTGTGCTTGTTGCAGGCCGTAACACCTAAAAAGATCCTTTCTATTAGTACAAGTGTGTATACATTTAAATCAACAGCAATGTCCATTACTTAACACCATGCGTCAACTCTGAAGATTATATCGCACAAATTAATGACTTGTCGACAAATACGGGCTTGTTAACAGGACATAACCCCGGGGAAACGTTACACAACGCAGATAAAGCTGCCATTTGGAATAATACTAACTACTTAGAACACAGTCTCGTAAGAAAAATAATATAGCAAACATAAACATTGGGTATTTTTACCACAGTTTTTCTATTCATAACGCCTATAAAGTGATATGATCTTCAGTTTTATTTAAATGCAAGGGAATGTGCAATTAAACGTTCTGTTGGACCACAAAATCCGTCTTTACTGTTTCCTGCTTATCTGTGTTCAATGTTCGTTTGTATTTTTTTTTGTTTTTTTTAGAAGATGCGATTTTTTGATCGACTTCTATACACATTTACGTCAAAAGCAAATGTATGCAATTGATCCCGTTCAAGTGTTGACAAAGTAAAGCCAATATGAATATGTGAAAAGATTACTGATTAATATATAATAATATAAGTATAATATATCAAATATAGTATAGGAATATGCATGTTTGTACAAACTAGTGTGGTACTACTGTGCGAATCTCTATCGCAGTTGATTTATCATGGTACAGACATCAGTCTACAATTGGCCAGAATGTATTGTGTACAAAGTTAGCGAAACGATTTCATTGGTAAGAAAATACTTTACTATATACATACATACAAAATGTGTCTGGACTTTTTTTCTTTCTTTTTTTTCGGAACTAATGACATGGTGTTAACCAGTAAATCAATTTGAAACATTAGAAAACCTTTTTAAAAAATAGGATTTAGTTTTAAAACGTCTTACTAAAATGGTCACAATCCATCCATTGTACCCAAGTCAGTTGAGCTTTCAGTTAATTCACAATGAATAGAAGCCTCTATCCAATTGTATACCTGGTTGTACATTATGTGATTTGGTGTAACAGTCAGGCAAGTCGGTGATACTATTATATGTGCTGTTTGAAAAAGGAACAAATGGAGGGAATCAAGAAGAAATATTGAAAGGTTAGCACGGGAAATGATGCAGCAGTTTGTTGGGGGTTTTTTGCACACAAAACCGTCTTTGATCGCGTACACCAGGTAACAGAGACTATGGTAGACCCGTTGTAAGACAAAACAGCTTGGATAGCCTAGTCATCCCAATTACAAGACGATGCAATAGTATCTCTACAATAGTCTAGTCATCCTTTTTAGAAGACAACACAGACTAAATTAGCATATCTACAGCGGTAATACACACAAGGCAGTTCGCCAACAAGAAGCAATAACTCGGACATCCCACTTTCACGACAAAACAGACTATAATAGCATGTCTGCCACCAAAATATCCGAGGTAGAACACGTACAAAATTACAAAAATCTTTTCCAATCAACTTATAAACATTAATGAAAAGGATATAAATTTAGACAAGTATTTTAAAAGAAAGCCAATTATGAAACAATCATGCGCTTTTTAATAAACAATGGTTTCAGTAATGAAAAGTAAGCCGGTCCGAATGCTGGATGTTACATTAAGTATACACACACTTTTGTCAACTTATTAATTTATATTAGTATAATGCTGATTGTTTTAGGAATAGATATATTTATTACACCTGTTGAAATAACGGAATTTGTGAGCATTCTTCCTTTTATCACTGTTTTGACAACCCACAAAAGAGCATCAGCTGTCGCGTAGTTGTTTGTTTAAGTGAGTATAACTAGAAACCGATATAACGTTAAGCATAACTTTTAATCTGATAATTCCTTGGGAGATTAACTCCCAGCCGAAACTCTTTTAACACCTACGGTCATGTGACACTCACAAGACATCAGGGAGCAGGTGGTGGCGCTAGTAGCCTGTTTAGCGCCAATAAAATATGTAAAAACCCAAATTAAACAGTACGATAGAAATAATGACGGCTGAAAAAACACCTATTGTCCACAAACACAATAAGCAATAAGTAGTTTTTAATTTGTGAAGTGACCCAGTGTGTGTGCTTCACTAATTGTACAGCGGTGATTAAGGGTTGTTATTAATGCAAATAATCTTAAGACACATTAGATATCTTGAATTCGAAACTCGAGCAAAGTAGTTTTTCTATCTGGGGAATAAAACAAGCTTCACTCTTTCTTTTTTAAATGAAATGTAATGCCCGTTAGCAAATGGGCCCAGAAAAATAAGCAATGTGATGTTACCCTTACGCCTAATGTTTAAACGATAGTAGTTTTCAGATCAAGTATGAACATAAGGCCGTCGATTATATATCTTGTGGCAACGAATTTAAGACAGAAAATTCACATTTCACTCCTTTTTTTATATCAAAGAAAGACTTGATGATAAGTTATAGTAAATATATGTTTATGAGTTAAACACGGCACGCATGGTCCAGCTTGACATCTATCTGGTATAATAATAGATAAGTTATGCTTCATTTCTCGGAATTTCAATACTTGTACATGTGTTTTATTTTACATTCAGTGAAACTTATGGTTTGTATATGTTTGATTAGCTTGGACATGTTCTGATCATAATAAAGGTTCTGCCCATAACCATATTACTCTGTGCAAAGCATTCCATATTGTGTGTTGAAACCCGCTCTTTCTGCAAAATAATGATAGATGACGCCGTCTTAAGTAGATATTCTGAAAGTGAATTTTTATCTCCTATTAATGCCCCTTTTTGTTCAAATATATATTTAAAACCCGAGTTCGAATCCCGGTGGAATCAAGCAAAACTGTCTTTCTCAGCAATACAACTATATATTAAACACCAGTGCACAGTGCATTGCGGTAAGTGTACGACAATATCTTAACCTACAAACACATGGTTGGAGTTAGGCGGGGTGCTAGCTCCGCTCCGTTTCGTTTTCACTTTTTGACACTATAGCTATTTTTCTACACAGGCAGCTTTTTTTTTTACGGGATAATCGTTCTAAGATAACACGCCTGCTGGTACCCATTCTCCTATCCCGCATTTTTAATCTTTACTTGGAGTAATATTCCCTATTCGATGAGACGACAAATTGTTTTTCTCTGTTACGCGTCGGAGATTTTAAACAAAATGGCGCCACTTAGCAGGATGCCTTGATTTGGTTTTATTGAGTGGAGTTCGTCCCATGGCATGACACGCTTCTTATCAAAAATAACGACACGACCTTAGCCTCGTTAAATTCCTATAAACAACTGTTAACTTCACCTTTGCCCCTCTCCACCTTGGGGAGTCTGGTCTAGGCAAATATAATAGGGTTTTACTAATATATGTCTCCTTTCACTAGAGTCAGTCCATTGGCAGTGTCCATTAAATACGTCGATTCGTAACCTATGTACATCTTGTTAATGTTCAGACATCCCCAATTATTTTAGCCCTCTGGGCAGTGTGTTTGCAGAGTAGCAATTCAGCACTGGAGGAAAATTAACTTTCCAACATTATGGAAACGCTTCAAATCAGGGTTGTGCTAGTGTCAGTTATTGTTGGAATACACCGCCGTCATATACGTGAAATACCCTTAAGCACGGTGTACAACACCAATCAATCAATCAATCAACCAATTATATTACCATTCAAAACTTTACAAGCAGCTTTCCTTAATAACAGGTCTAAAACATAGGACAATCAAACGAATTTAACAACATTGAAGATTAGTCAGACCTCTTCCACCCCGTTGAGTCACTTAAGTAAAACGATTTATGTTTACTAAACTTTTGTAATTCTTTATTTCTTTTTAGATAAATAAAAGAAATACAAATATTACATTGCAGCATGTCCGGATGGTGCCAAGAATCCAGTTACTAGCGTAGAGGAAGGAAATCTGCGAAACACCGATTCCGAAATTTTATTAAAAGAAAATTAATATTACAAATAAAACTGGGACACGTAGAAATTTGTAACATACAAATTACAACTTTTTAACAAACCATCTACGATTGCTCTTCCCAGTAAAACTATAGGTATATAACTATAGGTAGTTTGTTTATGTGGGGCCTAACGTCGTACTTAAGAGTATTTCTCTTATTTAACGACGGCATTAATTGTCCACTTCGCATTGTTCCTTGTTTAAATACGGCGGAAAACCGAGAGGAAACCGCGTAAAAACAACCCCGGCGATTTCCGGAGCCAAGTATCCGTGTGGCCACTAATATACCCGATGGTCAAGCGGAACGGTACATAGATGTAAGATAATTAGGCCTACCCGCTATCCACTAAACCAAGACCACAGACCGATTCAACTGTAGAAACATTTGACAAAGTTGTTCACTCTACCGACTGAGCTACACAGGCACATGGTCACCGTTGATATATATATATACCATCACAAATTTCATCACGTCAATGCATTCTATTGATGTCCTGCTCTTTTACTGATTGACTTGTTAGTGTTTAACGCCATGCTTAAGGGTATTTCACTTATATCATGGCGGTGTACTTCTAAAGGGTTAACATCGACACAGCCATAAAGTAAAGTGTTTATTTACACGAACGCTTTATCAGAAAATGAATATTCCTCCATGCTGAAACACTTAGATGGTTTTGAGAAGAAAAAAATGTTAAGCCCATTTTCACGAATAAGATTTCTCAGAATATTACGAATTTATATATTTGTGAAAAGCTTGTTACAATGTTACAATCTTGGGGTGATTTCTTTCTCTCTCAAACCTGGCGTTGCAGTTTATCGATAAAAGTTCTGTAAAAACTACAAACGAATCCACACATTCCAAGTTGCTTTGAATTAATGTTACACTTTACTCCAATATCCAGATTTACCTTTCTTGGGCTCATTTATTTTATTGGTG
>JARDVA010035480.1:0-12630 GCA_030265315.1 Mopalia swanii
TTATTGGAGGTTTAAACCCTATCCAGTGTATTCCACACGACAGTTAGTGACCAGACAGGTGCCTGCAATGTTACTGGTTGTGTATCATGTAAGCAGCAATCACATAAATCAAATAAACAATCTAATCTAAATGATGACAAATGAAAAATGGATACATTTCAATATTTCTAAAACTATTCCCAACCATTTAAAAGGACGTCTAGACAAAGACAACCCTTCCCGGTTATCCCTTAGTTGATATAATAATGAATATGATCCTATGAGATTGGAACAAAACCCTTTTTAGCACAGACAATTATGATGTATCACAGAAAGTACATATATCGACCTATTAAAGAAGTTCGGCGTCAACAAAACGCCTAATACCGTGACTGGTGGAACGTAATAGTACAAAAAGCTGGCCTAAACATAATTAAAGTCCAACTTTTTAATTCGTAAAATACATATCGAGGCATACTCACTCTCTTGTTGTTTCTGTTTACTGAAGTTGTTAGCAAACAGCCATTCACAGTTATCGTATCTGAAGGCATCACCGGACGATTTGCCACACTCTAACCAAAGTCCTTTTGTGTAGTAGGAGAATGCACCTGCTAGTATCCTGTTATCTAGGATCCATTCTGGACAGGAAAAGGCAACAGCAATGGCAAGGAAAGTGATAAGAAGAAAAAAGAAAGCAAGGCAATGAAGAGCACTGGCCATCTTGATGTGACAGAATCTAAATTATGGTAATGTTGAGAAAAGTCTCCTGCACGCTGGTAATAGTATCAAGAACAGTTTTCTGAATTCCTAGCAGTAATCCTTGACCAAATAGTAAAATCCCGAAAAGATATGAGCTGTTTGTCCTGTAAGAAAAACAAAATATATAAGTTAAATACAATTTAGTTATCCTTTAGTTTGAAACATTAGCTTTGTAGCAGTCACTTATCACAGTTCTATATCCTGGCTATGTGCGTTGGGCTACTAACCTTTTTTTTCGTATGTTCACAATTTGTGACACATTCCTATTTATTAAGTTCCTAAACTTTTAATAGCGAGATTACATCATAGATTATTAATAACCATGTATATCCCCATATGCTTATCGGATATAAATTAGACGTCCGGGATCTGAAACAACGTTTCAGCACCAGGAAACCAGTCAAGTACAGTTTTACATATTAGTCATCAAACCAAAGTGATTTACTTCTCGAGAATTCGTTTAGAGCATATAATCAAGTGAGAACGGTATTCACTTAGCGATCTTTGCCCAAGTCCCTTTAACTCACAATAGGGTTCTGCAGATATTGACTTAATTGTAAAGTTTTATTTAATAGTCCTTATCGGAAATACAGGACAGTAAAAATGAAGAAGAATGATAAACTGTTTGACCAGAAGGGGGGCTACAGTTACACACGAACGACAGTAAAATGAATGGCGGGATATATACGTCCATGGTAAGTTATACATGGGGCCCGTTTTGATGACCAACATAACAGACAAACCATGTATGTTTCAATCACTTACCTGCAGCCTAATGGAGTTAGCAGCCAGAAACAATTAGCTTTAAATACATAAACGAAATTCAGAAAATATAAATACCTAATAAATCCAGTTCGTTTGGATTTTCCCAATACGTTCTCAGGGATGAATTTGGGATTTACACAAGATGGGTTTGTTAGAGGTTGCGACTAATTCATCCTGTTAACGAGGTCATTCAGTGACGTTACAGATAAAGACATGTAATTCCCGAACAGTAGACGTAGGCATAAAGATACAAATCAGACTATTTATAGTGTTCTCTCCTCAGTACAGAGAACTCTTTATCTCAATAAGCCATATCTAGTTCAACGGAAAAGGAAATGAGCAGTTATGGTTCAACATAAGCTGCTATGGTTGATTATATATGCTATGCAGACGACGACCCGTTAATATGCTAGGAACGTTAGCTTTGTCCGACACTGGCTCCGTCGCCAACTGCTTCGACAGCAACTGATACGCAATAACTGCTAGGACAGCAAATGCCACGATGACAACTTCTACAACGACAACTTCTACAACGACAACTGCTACTACGATAACAGCTGCGACGGCAAGTGCTCGGTTGATACTTCCTTCAATCTTTACCACACAATTGGTGACCAGATCATCCCCCGTTTTAGGCTCACTTTAATCAACTCTTTTTTTGATCGACAATATTGCAAAATTATGCAATGGCAGCAATAATATTTGGTGAAATCGCAACCCATCCGTTGTCGTAAGTGGGTTGTTTGACTAAGGTTTGATCGCCGTATTTAAGATTTTTACACTCATATGACGGCGTATCAGTATAATCTGTGGATAAAACCACAAATGCAACAGTTCACAAGACGTAAAATAATATTACAACAAACAAATCGGCTTCCATTGAACCTTAGCTCTTAAAGCAGAATTGCAAGAAAAAGCTCCACCCATCCACCTTGTCGTAATAACAGGCAGCACACATACAAGTGTCAAGGTAATTAGTAAACTTGTTCTAATATATGTATGTTCACAGCACATGGACATGACTATTAGGTATAAAATAGCAGTCATATTGTTACCCATGTTACTCAATGACGGATATATTGTTTTACGATATTTTATGAAATCCCATGTCATTTATTGTCTTGAAGCGAGGAAGCTATGTTCCAACTTCCAAGTTTGAAGTTTATCTGTGAACGTATTCTCTTCTTTTCGAGTTCACCACCAATGCAGCAATGGACGATGATAAATTATACAATAACGGCCATGTCGTTTTGCAGAATTTAGTGAAATACAAACCCATCCGACGAATTTACAGAGAAGAAGCTACATTCCAAGGTTGAAGATAAATGTTGGATTTGTCATCAAGCTAGCCTGTTCACAAATATTTGTGACAGACAGACGGATGGACAATATCATTTCTAAGCACCCCACCCCTAATCACAAGTTTGGACAACTTTATTGTGAGCATAACTAGAGCCCGACTTTCCGTATTGATGGAGAATGCTGTGTTAGGGCGCAAATGGTAAATGCAAAAAGCTGACCCAGTCCTGATGTGTCTGCTTAGTTCAAAGATCTCAAGGACAGTGATTTAGCTGAGTTAAAAATGTTTGTTTCATTTGGGTTTACAAGATCACACGATGGTTCTATCTATATGTAGGATTAAAAACCGCGCGTGATAAGAGAAACTGTGCCAATATAAAACAACACAACAGATGGACCTTGTGTTTCCGCGCAGCTCTGATAGCAGCAGATAGATCCATCCAAACACCTCCACATGATTACAACTATGTGCCAGATTTGCGGCGTTATACAATTTTCATAAAATGTCTTATTACTATTGACGAATGTCTATCCAAAATCCACAGAAGTCATTAATTTAAAAATATACTGCCTTTGGGATTTCGATAGAAGTATGGTTGAATGTTTTTTAAGACACATGGAGTGCAAGTAAAAAAGATGAACGTAAGTTACAATCCTCCAGAGCGCTGGATACAAAGACTTTCAAATAGAAGACGAAAACAGGACGCGAAACACTGAGCAATGGGGCAATATGTGCACATCACTGTACAATACATTCCAACAAATAGCATGGAGGGCTTGGGTTATACGCCCGACAAGCCATTTGCCGTGTTATAGGACTTCTCATCACAGTCTAATCACAGTCTAATAGGAAATCAAGTTATCATTTTAAGAGCTGTGTAACAACAGAGAGGCGCAAAGTTAGCTGTCGACAAAATATTTGAAGATACTGATATTTGGTCAATTCATTACCCCAACTGTAATATGCCCAGTGTATATTTATTTTGCTTGCTCATACATCGCCGCTACATGGGTAACGCCTTGCGGTAAATCGGTCTCGCAGACAAAATGTGGGACACCCACATAAACACAATATATGTGCACAGCATCGCAAAGTCGCTATTTTTTTTTCAATTTGAATGCATGTGGGTTTTTTTTTCAATTATCTGAGAACACAGATCAGCCAGAAGCCATCTTTTGTACATCTGAATTAAAATACCATCCGTGCATTATATGAATGTTGTGTAAATATATAGTTGGTGTATCTTAAAGTACATATACAGCCATCGACAGAGCCAATTCAAAGCTAAAGCTTAAGTTGCATAAAAAATAAATTTCATCTCGTAAATTACGAAACTGGGAGAAATGACCAACTCGACACTTAAAATTAGTCTGAGACTGTGAGTGAGTGGTGTTCACGATGAAATGGTGACAACAAGTTTCCCTAAGTAAGCCTTGGAGAGCATTACCTAAAGACAACTTTACCTTGAAAATTAACAATGTCAGTGTCTGGGTTGGCAATGGTACTCACTAACGCCTGTATAATGTGTCAACAACTCACCCTTAACACATATATACACGTTATTCTTAGGAATCTTGATTTTCAACTTTTTAACACCGAGGAGTGGTTGAAAATAGAGGTATTCGTAAGAATGGAAATTTGACGTGTAATGTTGCATTACTGGATGACGTGGAGGTGTTTCTTCATCTTAATTTTCTTAGTTTATAAAATAGCTATTGTTCGGTTTAAAAGGTACAATATCTTTGAAAGACGCTTACTAAATGTTATCATTTGACGTGACATCCGCTGTAAATTTATGCAACAAGATATGAATATTTGCCTGTGGGGTTATTAAATAACTGCAAATAAAAAAATTATAACACTTTATATTTCCTCTGTGTGTGTGGTGAATAAAGGATTTGCCGTTTTGATATAATGATTTAGTTCCCGTCTATAGTCTATACCCAAACTTGTCCGTCTACGCAAACCATAGCTTGTAGCATTTTAACCATGCATTTAAAGGATTTGAAGTTTGATAGCGAATGTTTTTTAAGACATGGCTGAGGCTTAAAAATCCAGTTTTGTTGGTACGTTAGCTCTATACCCGTTGATTGGTGCGTTAGTTATATACCCGCTGACAGGTATACGATAGTTCTATACCCATAGATCGATACGTTAGTTCTATAACCGTTGATCGGTACGATAGTTCTATACCCGCGGACAGGTACGATAGTTCTATACCCGCTGACTGGTACATTAGTTCTATACCCGCTGACTGGTACGTTAGTTATATACCCGCTGACTGGTACGATAGTTCTATACCCTTTGACTGGCACCTTAGTTCTATACCCGCTGACTGGTACGTTAGTTCAATACCCGCTGACTGGTACGTTCGTTCTATACCCGCTGACTGGTACGTTAGTTCTATACCCGCTGACTGGTACGTTAGTTCTATACCCGCTGACTGGTACGTTAGTTCTATACCCGCTGACTGGTACGTTAATTCTATACCCGCTGACTGGTACGTTAGTTCTATACCCGCTGACTGGTACGTTCGTTCTATACCCGCTGACTGGTACGTTAATTATATACTCGCTGACTGATACGTTAGTTCTATACCCTCTGATCGGTACGTTAGTTATATACCCGCTGACTGGTACGATAGTTCTATACCCGCTGACTGGTACGTTAGCTATATACCCGTTGATGAGTACGTTAGCTCTATATCCGTTGATCCGGATACGTTAGTTCTATACCCGCTGACTGGTACGTTAGCTCCATACCCATGCACAGATTGATAGGTTAGCTGTGTAAACATAAAGGTATTTCTCTTAAATATCCTATGCACAAACTGATGTATAGCCAATACAAATGTAGTTAACTATCGATATAGTTTCGAACAAATAAAAGGTTAGTTCATATGCTCTGGTTAACACAATACGATTAATATTTTTGCATACCAAAAGCTAATGTGATTTGAGCTGATACCAAAACGCTTAGGGAATCCGAAGCTCTTCGCACAGAGGGATAGACTGGTGCACGACTCCTGCTATCTTGAAGTAAAGTCAATGTAACGATAGACTGACATAATAATTAACTTTACGCTCTGGCACACCACACTGGCAATGTAAACCATAGCCTTACGTGTATCAAATACATACATATATCAATTATATATTTCTAAAAATTAATCGCACTGGCGGCACAAGGATGTCCTTGAATTAATATCGACCAATCATCTCACGTTCTACATTAACTCCCCGAGACAAGTTGCGAAATAGATGCAATCGAGTTTGAATTGACTCGATAATTTGAAATAAAGTGTTGACTACGCACTGATATGTGTTTAGAATTTCCTAAATCTTCGGTCAAGTAATTAAAGGTGTCTAGTTTAGATTGGACATCAAAAGATTAGTTAAATCTGCCAACTGTTGGAGTAGGCACGTTACACGCGGAAAAGACTTCCAAATACCGGAATAGAAGTCTGTGTTGTCCTCGGTCCGGCCTGCAACGAACGTACTATATGTAATAATAGTTTGACCTTGCTGTAAAGTACCGTTATTATATGGAACACTAGTGTGAGTAATGTGGTAACGTATTGAAGTTTATCAGCCAGAACACAAACTTATTCTCGCGTTTCAATTGGTCTTGAAAAACCATTCGATGTACAACTGCCAAGCATTGGTAATAATAAAATGAATTGCCTTAAAAAAGTATAATTGTATATTATATCAATTTCAGTTTCCAACTTTTGAGATAAAAGTCGGAACGTTCGTATGTGTTACTGTATGGGGACCAAGCAGCAGTGCCATATTCATCGCCTGTATTGTAATTTACACAAACAGCCAGGTAATTAATAATTAATTTTTAATTTACAGGTTAATGAATTCTTGCCATTCAAACCTCTTTGGTTTTCACGTTCGCCGATATTAATTAAAAATTGAATGAAATCTCATCAGCTTTCCATGACTGTATTATCTTCTGACGCGCGAGTAGCACCGACTAGGGTTAATACATGAGAATGTATTTTAAACAGTATACACAACATCGACGAGAGCTAGCATATTGAAAATATAAATTAAACCGCATTTAAACATGGATGAAAATTAAATCATGTTAACATGTCTTAAATTACTAAAGATAATTCTCAATAAGGAACATGATTAATGCAAACAACATATTAATAAGTTTTCACAATTAACACGTAGGCCTATATCTGTCATTTTGACCTTTTAGAGACTAGCGAATACAAATTCGTGGTCATTTGTAAAATCACGACTACCAACGTCACACGTGACCTTAGGCAGACCTATGAAGATGTCCGGTTTATCAGAAGTCCGTGTTTTTCACTTGACCTAAATCCGCAGCTCTTTTCAACATGACATTATCGGAATTCGGAAATCTACTTAACTGAGCATTTCAACAAGCCTAAACAATAGACGCTCGTAAAGTTCACTCACCACTAAAACGCACACAGACTGATTGCAGTTATATCTAGGCTATAAGCAATTTGGAAAACTTCAATGCGATATTTTCGGTTGGAGTGGCTATATCACAAAAATAAAAAAAACAACAAAAGAAAAACAAGGAAAACTATACACATGCACGCACATAAAAATTATCTTATTGTCGTGTATAACTGTCTTTTGAAGAACATCGTCACAAAGTCTAGGGTACGACTGTTGTGGTATGATCGAAGCCAATCAAACAGGGGGATAATAGGTCACGAATAAGGGAAACGGTTACCTGTCCGGTCCTGAGCATCTTGGGCCTATATCAACTGTGAAAAAGTGTTCAAACGTCTGTTGGAGCATTTTTATGTATGTTTGTCTTCGAGACCACTAGCAACCATAGAGACAAGACATGTCAATCATAACATGCTAAAGACTCAACAGATGTTGCACTAACACTAAGCCAGCAGCTGGCCAACCAAACTGCTGTACTACGAAACCAAGATCGAGTTTATATGACATAGATCTTCCTTTACAAAACTGTCATATAGAATCGAATTAAGTTTATTTCTTTGGCGTATTGCTTACCAGAATTCAAGTATATGGCAGTGCCACTATGAAATTCATCTCAACGGGCACCATCTTTGCCCATGTACACGGTGCATCTTGCCCTTTTGTATTTCGACACATGTTCCAGAGATATACAATAATGCAAAATGAAGCGTTCTAATATTTGTTTCCTTATTAGACACTAACTTTGCCCAAGGCAATAGTTCAGTTATGATGGTATCATTTTCTCTATAAAAAGTATTATTAGCTAGAGTCGCAGGTAAAGATTGCTTGTATGATATTCGAATATAAATACCCTAATTTGTATACGGCTATATGTTTAATAAAACAACAGCTAGCCCGACCCTCCCCGTCAGCGGATGGTCAGACTGGTACTTATCGACCTTTGTATGTCGGCTAGTTTGAGACATTCTTGGCTTTCTTTCTTGGCTTAACGTCTTATTCTGTTAAATTTGTAAAAACACATTTTTAAGTAATATAAGTGACCGATGATTTAGAACATGCAATTTGTCACAGGTTTGTGCATAATAGTGACAAGATTATTCATGAGACTTGTCCAGCGAAGTCATTCAAGCATATACCTGTAGATTTAACCCCCACCCTATATCACTGACCTTGATACAGCTGAGAAAATCACCCATATCCCCATCCGCATATAAGAAGAGTTGTTTTAATACCCATAAGATTTAAACAAGTCTAAAAATCATTGTCCATAAGGAAATTAAATATATACACATTATTTTTTGTTATCGCCATTGTTAACTCGTGGCTTTGTAAATGCCCACGCACGAATTTGGTGACCACGCATTAAATACACTTTGATATACGTATATCTGTCATGTTATTGACTGTAGCTAGGCGTATTGTGTTTGTTAACAGGTTCACTGTTCAATTCGTTGCTGGTAAAACTGCAGGTGTTGAATGTGAAAATTTTGTAACAGTAAGGTATATGTTGACAGCTACCCCACACATGTAGCCCCGCCTGCCCTACATGTGGTCAAAGTTGACAAAAATGTAGGGTGGGCAAACCTGTTGTTTGAACGAGGTCACTGGTCGGTCAGTGTATAGGGCGATTCGGGTGATCGGTCCCTGGTGGCAATTCTGAATTCGGCTTACATAACATATACAGCAAACAACTACAACGATCTTACCACGGCAGTGGAAGCCTTTTTCTACAACCTCCTGAATAGGTATCAAGTGAAGCTTAATTTTCGTTTATTGAAAAAGAGCATCTAAATAATCAGTGCCAGTCAATCTAACGACGCGAATGTGCTGCGCAATGTTATATGCACTAGATCATGAATATGGAAATGTATCAATTTATGACACCAAGGAGTTTTAAATACACACACCACGCACGAATCATGTATATATACGTGTCTTTACAATACATACAAAATGCCTTCACAATCAAAAATTTTCAACTATAATGAACCAAGGGCAGGCGGAGTATAAACATTTGTATCAAATTCAATGGAGATTGTATCTTCGTGAAGTTGCAGTTGTATATGTTTAAAAAAACGGTAGCAGAGATGTATTTGTTTAGGCAAATACATGACTCAGACACACACCTGTGTTTTCTTACCTGGTAATAATATAGGACCTGTTATGTGTGTGGTATAGTTTGCAGCCACACGATTGAAGCAATATTTAACTTTATTAAGACAATCCAAGTATACATTCGTGGTCAACAACAAACGGGCAATTTGATAATCAATGATTTTGTGAGAAAGAAATTTGATCAACTATGAAACCTAACTATAATGCATGGGGCACATAATAGATCATCATTGTTCTAATCGTATACTATTCAAACGGGTTTACGGTCTGTATAACAGTTAGCTTTTGCCATACGATATGTATAAGATTATGCGAACACTTCTAAGTGGCTATGACATTATATATAGCTGCATGACAACATAAGCCTGTACGTCAGTGTATAAATTATACTTACTTACATTTAAAATTAAATTTATTTTTCAAACTACACAGCCTTTGTCTTGTGACGGCTTGATTAAACATATGTTCAGTCATATAAACAGTTATTCCGTACAGGTAAGTATGTAGAAAATAAGATATAACGGTCAGTTACCTACCCGAGTCCTGGTATACGCTTTCTGGTATACTCTCCTGTCGTTCTGTAAACTTGTTATTTCTGATCTCTTCGTTATCCTTCAGTGAACAGTGCCCCGTTAAAATTCCGACGTGAAAATATACGCCCTCCACTGTTAATAAAGAGTATTGCTCGAGGCATGCTACCACACTGGGCTTCTACCTGTTGAAATTCGAAGAGGGGCTAGAGTCGGGTCTTCGAATTGCGCTAAATTATTCTCCACAACCACTAAAGGGCAAGTAAATGTATATAAACACATAGACCGATAAGGATATCACTGACAGACAAAATAAAAACAAACACAACGGAAGGCGAACACAAAGCTTACATTGGTTTATATGTTCTTTTTAAGATGGGTGGGGGAAAAGGGATAGGAAATGACATTTTGTAACCATTAATTAACTCGATGTTACTTTTCACGGAGACTGGACTTTATGGGAACTGTTGTAAAATTAGATTTAACTCTCGTGTATTTTGAGTCCCTCCAGTCAACTTGTTTGTTTTATTGTTATTTTTTTTCTTACAATGATTTGTTTTTAAGTCTATAGGCATTACCAAACCGTAACAGAATTCGAATCCACATCAATTCCCCGCTTCTAATTAAAGAAGAGTTTAACTAGAACTCGAGAGGTTTTTTTTGTAAGTCGACATACCTGTGCCAGTGTGATCGATTTTTAGAAACAAAATAAGGATGAAGTCGAAGACCTGTTTTGGGGGGTTTTGCTCTTGATGTCAAACAATTCAGACTGTTGATAAACAGGCAATACATACTGTAGAGTATGGCTGATCAACGAACTATTTAGTTTAAATCAAACTCCCCTGGCAATGAGCTCAAACAGGAGCCTGTAGGAGATAAGGTGTAACGAGGACCACATCGGTATGACGAAATGTGTCTTAATATTAGTTAGGCCCTACCATCATGATTTTGTTGTCCTTTTTCTATAATACATACTATAGGGTATAAAATTCCAATCTATATAACTCTTTCCTTAATCGCTTGAAATACCACATCTAGAAAAACATATATATTATTAATATAGAATATAGGCGCCAAATCGTTCCTTTATAAATATATGTGAGTTTTATCAACCATGTCGCATCTATGATAGCAATGTTATGAATATCAGAACACAAAATGGAGTGTTTGATAATCATTAAGCCACCTGGTCGTCAACTGGAGACTTTAAGGAAATCATTCTTAGCATCAAAAGACTCATAGCTTAGCATCATGCCAATACACGTAGGCCTAGTGCAAAAACACACCAATCAGTTAATTAAGTATACATTTAAAAGAAAGTTTATATTTATTATAACGCAATTGGTGAATCATTACAACGAGAACTGGGAAGTATGTGCTAAATCCAGCACGTCCAGAGAAATGCTTACTACCATGTGTTGACTTTTGTGAGCCTGCAGAGAATAAGCTCCTGTGCTAAGGTGTTATAGCTGCTTTAACATGTTACTTTCTTTTAAATTATGTTTTACAAGTTAAGAAGGATGTGTGATCGTGTCCCTGTGTTATTTTCCTGGAGTACTCCGCAATTTCCTTGTCCTGCAACTAAGCCCCTAGTTACTCAGGCAGAGATGGTCAGACGTGACTCCGTGGTCCTCACAGCTATGTAAGTAAACAGCCTATAACGGCTACACGGTTTACAATGCTAGCTTTAAGTGACCTCGGCTCCCATGAAAACAAAAGATGGACACACTCATTGCTGTGTTAGTGTTGCAAACTAGGTTTGTCTTAACCTATTGTACAAGAAACACACTCCGTCACAATTTGCCCTTGCGTACCCCCGCCCCTCTCCTCCCATGTCATATAAAACTGTTCAAACTACAGATGACATGTTTACGAGTCAACGAGGTACATTATCATCAAGGTTATGTAGCACTATGATAAATAATATCAACATTATAACTCTCTCCCTGTACATTTATTTTAATATCTTTAAGAAATTTGAAACGTGAAGTAACGCATGCAGTCCCGACGCCGTTTTGAAACGAATTCAGGACATTTGCGTGCTCTACAACATCTTCTCTGCCTGGTGACGATTTCTCCGCAGACAATTACTGCTTCAAGAAAACTACTCCGACTACAATTGAAAATTCGGAGAATGCCCAAAACAACTTCTAACACAGATAAATGTGTTGGAGCAACTGTCACATAGTTGTCATCAGTGCATTAGTCGTAGGGGCAAATGTACGTCTTCAGAGCAATTCTCGGCGTTGGAATAACTGTCTATCGGGATATCGGTCAGTGATATCAACACGAAGAGGCGAAGTGACAGTTTAAAATTGATGAAAACAACGACAGACAGGATTTCAAATGTTGTCGCACAATCAGTCCATGTTTATAAAAGAATAGACAAATTTTGTCAATGTTGAGTATATATAAAATTGTGTTTTTTTGTCTGAGTAGATAAATCTTTACTTCGGTTTTGAAAAGTTTTGTAAAGCTGATCTAGTAGTCGGCATTCAAAGTTTCACTTTTTTTTACGATATTTACCATAACGGTGTCGCTTGCCATATTGACTGTGAACCCTGTACTCAGCCGAATTATAACCAATCATCTACTAGCAAATATGAATGAATTCTTTTTCCGATATGACATCACGTGTCCCCAATGAATTACGTAGACCGACGTCAGCACCGGATTCAGCATTATAAACTGTTAGTCAAATACACATTCTCCTGATCTTACAGCATTTGTTGTTTTT
>JARDVA010035590.1:0-12621 GCA_030265315.1 Mopalia swanii
AGCACATTATGACAGTGCACAATGCCAATGTATAGGCTATCAAATAAAACAAGTTTCAGCTAAATATGTGAAACGCTTCTGGAGATACAGCTCGGAATAGGACAAGGGGGTAGAGCGTGACGGAAGGACGGAAGGACGGACGGACGGAAGAACGGAAGGACGGACGGAGCCTATTTTAAGATACCCCCGCAATATATTGCGGGGGTATAAAAATATGGTTTAGACATAAATGTACCCAATAACGGCATATGGATCCTTAACGTTCACATATTAAATAATTGTCACAAGTTGTAAGAGATGTAATTATTTCTGCAGCGACATCTGTAGGTAAGGGGAGACAATTTAATGTCTGTTCAACAACAATGCTTCAATATCGGTTGAACAGACGATATGCATTACAGTGGGTTAACTGATTTGATTTATTATGGTTTTACGTGGAACTTAGGTTATTTCACTCATATGGCGACGCGTCAGTACAATGGGGTGAAGGTAGCTACCCTCGACGTCGCTGACGACAAAGAGAGACAAGATACAGACACATGATTGTTTAGTCTAAGTATTGGTTAATGATTTCCTCCATCTTGCTCGCTGTGAATAGTTCGCATGTTGGATTCTTTTCATACTACTGGTACAGACAATCTAGATAGTTTATCTCAATATAAAATGCTGAATTCCCAAGGAAATCGCACATGTTCGTTGCATCGAATAACCACAAAGCTTGCTTGTTGGTTTCGTTGTTTTATTTGGGGTTTTACGCCGTAATTAAAGTGATTTTTTCTCATATGACGGCGCGCCAGCTCAATGGGTGAAGGAAACCACAGTCGAGGTCACAGGCAACACTTAAAGACGAGACAACCACAAAGAGGCCATAACAGATCGGCTTTAAGAGCACCAGTATAGCCGGCAGTTACCCTAAGCCACCCGATTAAACATATAGTTTATATCTGAAAAACAATACGAAAGTCATATTGAGACCTGCTCATTTATAATCAATTTTATATTTTGTAAATAACGGCATGTGTCATTGGAGCAAATAATGTTGAGAAATTAAATCTAGTCGATAGAACAAACACATTTACATGTAATGGTAGATCTAACACATGACGAGATTGGCGTGATAAAACCAACCATAGAAAGACACGACTAAATATAACATGATATGTACATTTCGCGATATTGGTATTTCAAAGTATTTCAATAAAATGCTTGTCTCCTTACAATAACAAAAATTCTCATAAAGAGTGTTGTAAAATATATTACAAATTATTTATATGCGGTGAGACACAATGTTATTATCGGTGTTCTGCTCCTAGTAAACATGGATATATTACAGACAAACAAAATTGGGATTATAGAAACAGGTCACTACACACAAATGTTGCCGAATATTGATGTACAGCCGGTAGAAGCAAGTTTAATATTTACACGAGTTTTAAACATGAATTACCCAGTGTGCATTACAAAACAAACAAAGCATAATAGGGGTACTTAATACTCTGAGGTGCTAAACATTTCCTTTACTATTTTTGATTCGACTGACTGCTACTAAATCTGTTATAACAGGTTGATGGATTCCCCATTTTTTTTATTAGACGCAGTGGCTTATGGGAATGTGGACAGTAAACGATACATTGTAAGTATACACATTGTATCCCGACATTTATCGGCTCCAGTTTTCTAATAGCTGCAGCAGTGTTGAAGCATATATATATAATTATATGTACAAATGAACAAGGTGTAAGGCTAATGAGCAGTGTGTCCTTCACAATAAACAGTTTTGGCGCTTTGTTCTTCGTCAAATTCAAGAAGAAAAACGATGCTATTAAATCATAAACAAATTTGATAAGGTGAATCAATGTAGTCATCAGCTTTACAAACATACTCCAATCGTAACTTCAAATAAACTTCAGTTGGTTTCATAAAATAAAGTACGAGGACAAGTTCTCCGTATATATACAGTATCAGGTCTTTCCTGGGAACTCACGTACTGCCTGTGCAATACAATAAACATGACATAGACATGTACACATGTACATGACATAAACATAGACACATCACAATCATCCTCCGTTAAGATTTCCCTTCCATCGCCATCCATTAAATCCGTTCAAATAGTATAGGTTATTGGTGGGCGTAGGTACAGTGTTTGTTAGAGAGTTGTTGAAAGGGAAACAACACAGAAAGAACCCGAGCTATTCTTATATATGTACAAGCTGAACAGTAATAATAACAGTGTTATATGAAAGCGGCTGACTATTGTCAAGTCTCAGTATCACTATAATCCACATGCATAAACTCGCCCTGGTGGAATCCTTGGTGATAGTCTGTTTTATAATCATATTCATACTCCCGCATTGACGGGAGAGGGGACTTCCGAACCTCCCTTAATTGAATGACGCCATTAGGCGAGTCTATGTGAGATTCACTGTGTCGGTGCCCTTGACCCGACTTACACTTGGAACAGTGTCTCTTGAATCGGGGTTTTTGTGTTGAACCGTGACACCTTATAGCAAACCTTAGTTCTTCAGCCATTTCTGAACATGTTGATTGCTGAAAATATAAAAAAGAACAATTAAATTGGTTTTATCTAAACAGCCAGAAAGAAAGAGTTGATGTCCACAGTATGCCTATTTGTTTTGGGTTTTCTCATTTAACGTCTTTATGTTAGGAATGGACGAATATTTCAATCAGTCCCTTTTGACTCGAATTTAGAAGTGGGCTGGTGTAGCATTTATTGGAGGAGACAGTCCCTCAGCTCCTGCTAGTCACTAAATAATACCCGGGGAAATTTAAGTCAGAATTAATAAGACGGTCTTATTATTCAGATATAATCCGTCCGAATACGCAGAGGTTGTTTCACAGTCCATTATGGAGGAATCAGCTAAAATCAGGATGTACAGAATGGTACTAAGGTGGCCTTTGCGCCAGATTTCCAAATGACCATCGGGCACGGCCTTTGCTTCCAGTAACACATTAATGTTGTGTGGAGATGGCAGTCCGCCAATGACATTCACCAGTGGGCATTTGTCAATGGCAAAATCATGATACAGTGCTAGTTAGAAGTCATGATTGGCGACCCAGGCGCTCTACATCCCCAATGATTTAATCAGCAAATCGCTTATGCTTATTAAAGAAGCTGCGTCTTATCAATCAAGGCTTATCAAGATAGCATTTGCCACAATGGAAAGGTCTCGGAATAGTTGTGAGCCTTGATGAATGTACAATTGCCTCAGAAGCATCATAACCTAGACCGGAATTTAGATAACGCCTATATAGAGCACCACAGTACTAGGTGGCAGAAAATGTAAATTTATTGGATACTAAATTCGGCAATTATTGCCCTGGTAATAAATCATATGCGGAATCATTTGGGAGACATTCAATAGGTGACTAATAGTGGTTCAGCAATTAGTCCATCAAATCACAGAAATCAATCACGGAAAGAGAAACGCATTTTCCTGTATGATATTTTTTCTTCATTCATTCCCATGCTAAGTGAAATAATTTAAGGTATGGCGTAACAAAGGTCCAAATATAAGCACAGACTTCAGGTATCACAAATCAATACATTAGCTTAATACGTTTAAACCCATTGTTCGTTCAAACTTAACATTATATACTCCCGTTTGGTAAGTCCTCGGCAACGGAATATATTTTTCGTTAGTATTAAAATCAACCAGACGGACTTTATACGTAACTCTAAGAGTGAATCGTTGGGATCGTTAATTAATATCACAGTCACTCAGTGCTACAGTGCAAGTGATCTCCCACCAGAATTATAACTGTATTTATCATGTATGTTTTATGTATTTGCAAAAGTACATTGGCTTGTATTAGGGATAAAACAAGTCTTAACCGGTTTAAATCCGGCAAAATGTCATTTATGTTTGCTCAGATATATACCTTTTAAATTGTTTGTTTTGTATGGATAAAGTTAAATTCAATTCAATCAAATTTTATTCAAGTAAAAACACAAATGTATTACTCTGTCCTCCTGTGCGTTTTTCTTTGAATTCCACACAAACTCCATTATTGCAACTATAACTGCCATGGCCAAGCCTGCCAACAAGACAACAAAGATGCCGCCAACGTTTTCCACACCCAGTGCAGCCGCTGTAGATTCTTTCTTGGTGTCATCTCTGTTACATGATCCAATGCTTTTCCACCATTTATTATATAATTTATGAATTTTACCTCCTTCTTGAAGTTCTAGGATAGCTAGTGAAAGCTTGTCTCGATATGGCGAATCTGAAAACGAAAATCAAACGAAGTTAAAAGGGATAAATGTTTCGCATAGAAACTCCATTAATAAATATTCTTGATATCCAGACAACTAAAATATGGATTTAGAAATGTTGTTCTTTAACGTCTTACGTTTAGTATAGGTATCGATTTAATGGACAGACTTGCAAATACTGTATTATCTGCATTGCACGTACGGCTCGCCAATCATTGGCCCCCTCTCAATTTGATGAATGAAAAGCAATTTTTATGGCTATATAAGGCAGATATCGCCAGTGGTTTTTACTCGGACTCTTTCCGGTTTTCCACCAAACAACGACAAAGCACTCGTCGTATAAGTTATACATCTTCTAGGACCATGTTAAGCACCACTTAAAAATTAATAAATCTTAACAAATGAAAACCCCATTATGGTTGCTCAGTACTGACAAACCAAAGGGAAGACTGTATCATTATTTTGTAGCCATTTGCCTGGATTTAAAAGTATTGAATTTAATCCTGATATTGTTTAAAACATGTTATGTCCTTTTTCTGGGCATTTGTGGATGATCATATGTATAATTGAATGAATACGTCTGGAGCCAAATCTGAAAGCATTAACACACATACAAATTTCGTGTGGCTTAATTTCTGCATTCCAATCTTGGCCCGTGGCCGTGGTGAGCTTGTCCTGCTACCGAGTCTCCTTTGATCGAGTTCCTGGGTAGCTCCGCCAATAGCGACGCTTGTAGGTTTCTTTACCAATAAAAGTAACATAGTTTGACGAAAGTTAACACAGTTGAAAAAAAAGAATGGGAAACGTGGACAATGCGTATATCAGGGTATAAAAGTGAATTACATGTGCGTACCAATCAAACAAAGAAACCCAACCACACACAGACATGTCTGTAGTCAATTGCTAACAGAGGCACAGTGTCAACAAACACACATCCCAATGACATAAATAAGACTCAAATGAGAGTGAGTACATTGCACATACGTGGGCACAATAAAATCCCCGCAGACAACAGAAACTGATGTTCCGTTCCGGATCAACAAGGGCTAAAACCCTTGCATAAGCCTTTCCGTTAACAAACAATCGATTTTTCCACAAGGCTTCCAGCAAATTATTATTTCTGTTTCGATATTCTATCCCGCGAGAAGATTGATGCATCAGCTTCTGCATGAAAACATGTTTATTGATTACCTTGTCCGAGGTCTAAACAACCCTTATTTTTTACGACACATCAACAAATCTTTCATTCTTACAGTCGGAAATGCATCGGCTTTCCGGATATACGCGAAATGAAAAACATCAAATGCGACAAATTTGTCTTGTTTTTCGCTCAGCCAGCACAGGATATAATTCCATATAAAACAAACATATAAATCAAACTTGTCAAATTCTTAAAACAGATCTGTCACGGATAGCACTTTTTTAATAGAGCAATAACTGTTTCTTTGAAACATTTCTATAAAAAGGCACTTCGTTTCTTCACGTATTCATAGACAGATGTACGAAACATTGTTGATGTTGATATGTGTCTTTATGTTTTCAACTGTGCTAACTTTTGTCAAACTATGTTACTTTCTGTGGGGGTGTAATATGTCAAATATAACTCACTTATTGGTGTTCCGATGCCGTAGCCCTTGCTATCTAGCAATCCACCGACTTGCATTAGATCACAGTCTCGTTGTATTTCATAATCAATCGTGGTTGATTCCATCAGGTATGCATAATTACCCTCAAGTACTTTGTCAATACCTTCTCGATAGTTGTTTGTGAATACACTTGGTTCTTTGGACTCCATGTATCGCCACATGGTTTGATAAACATCGATTGAGGAATCCTGAAATAATAAGTTTACAAAACAAATTCTGTAAAGAATAAAACCGAATTTTGGATCGCAATTAAAACAAGCGTTGTCCATCTACAAAGAACGGCACAAGCTACATATGTTGTAGAACTAGCATAACTAATGGCTATATAGATTTAAGGAATTACCCTTAAATTACACCATAGCAAATATGTCTGATTGTAGATTGTCCAAACTCCATATATATGTAACAAATAAGACGTATATATGTCTTTATTATGGATAATGGATGAAGGAAAATCAATTTCAGATAGGTCATTCTATTGAAATAAATGCTAGTATTTACCTCCGGGAATTTATATAAATAGATAAATTAAATATTGACATGTTTTATAAAACGTATTAGAGAATAACGTGAGAATTGTCAATACAATTTAGTTCGGGGACGGATTTCCAGTTTCGCCGTATGGAACACGATTGTTGACGGCTGTTTTTTCTAATAAATTATATAGAATGAAAACGTATACGTCTATTTAAATAAAATGTACATGTTATGCCATTCTGAATTGTAGACATCATTCATATCCGTAAAATCCACTTTGTTCCTCAGTGAAAACTTTGAGCAACAACAAAAATTACGATGGAGAAATTTGATAAAAGCATTACCATAGCGAGAATTCCGTGAATAATTCATATCTTTTCATTATTTTGAAGCGCACAATACAAAGAACCCGAACGATAACTTTATTTAGCACTTTGTCATCAATCACAATTTCTCACCATTCCAATTGTTAATATTTCTTTTTCTCTGCACAACGGATTTCGTTTCTAGCAAACCTACTATGGAAGAACATAGGTGTAGCTTATGTAAGTGAACACTTGCGCTGGTTACATCCAGTATCAACTGGAGTTATGTATTTGACAGCCGGCTAGCATGATTCGATGTCTGTTTGTTTGATTAGGGTTTCACGCCGTACTTGATTTTCATTTCACTAAAATAACAACGTGTTAGCGCAATGGGTGAAGGAAACCACCCTCAAGACCAGTAGCAAAAAACAAAGCCAAGAGAGGACAAATCACAGGATGTAATACCGAGATATCACAAACCGATCGGCTTCATAAAGAACCTTAGCTCTGAAACGGGCCGCCTATTTTTATACATTTGGACCATTGCCACACATGCTTACAAAGCTAACCAATGCTTTAACGATTTAAACTTCTGGTTTATTTTTGGTGATCAATAATAAACACAGAATATGTAATTCATGAAGCCTGCCTTATGTTTACTGCTTCAACTTCTAAATGCCAAGTTAATGCTGTAACAGTGGCGTAATTTGAAAAAGAAAAACAAAAGTCTCAAGGAAAATACACCAAAATATGGACCAACGATTTCATGGAGTTGAAAGAATATCTTTCATTTCGTGTTTTAATGTTACACAAATATATCAGTATATAATTTGTGAAAAATTCAAAAGTGCTTTGACCCAAGGTGGACCCTATGATATGGCCTGAAGTGTGTGTTCCCTGTTTGGGGGGTTAAATTATGGAAGCGTATCGTTGGCATACACATGAAATTACGTCACTTGTGGGGTAACACATTTTTGCACAGGAACATCATATTTAGCTAATGCTCAAAATCCCATCGCAAAATAACGCAACAGAAAACTTGTTCACAAGCGAATGCAATGCTCGGTTTCCATTTAATATCCTGTCATTATAATTTCGTTTTATTGTATAAATGTTAAGAATCACAATTAAGAATTCTTCGGACGGCGATTGCGTCAGGGTCTTTGACCTACAGGACCAACATATACAGCAAATTCATAAAATGGATTTTACCCCCTAAATTACCTTAAAAAACGCCCACGTTGTTCCACCTGCTAAAGTTCCATAAGAAATCTCCGTTTGTTTGGCTAGGTCATCCGCACTGTTGATTGGGGAGACCATTCTTTCAACAGTCAAAAAAGCAGCCAAATTTGCTGTGTATGATGATATGATAATAAGAGTAAAGAACCACCAAATACCCCCGACAATTCGAGTGGACACGGCCCTTGGATTAATGTCTGAGCCTTGTTGCATTAATGTTCCTACTGTGAACCAAAAACTGTTGGATAAACTAAACGCATTTTCCACTGTGTCCGTATCTGCATTGCAAGGGTGAGGGTTGTACCATTCATAGGGGCTGAAGCGGGCCAGAATAAATATAACAAAACTGACCATCAAGTAAGCAGCAATAACATAAAGCCAGATCTCGATCGCCAGAGGGTTAAGGAAAGAAAACAAACCGGGTTTTTCCCTCTTGGGTACTTTGAACAAAATAGTTATTCCCAAATTTAAGAAGGGCTTGGTAAAGTCAATCACTTGTTCCCGGAGGTAACTGATCGTTAGAGCTGCAACAGCCATATCGGCCTTCTACAAGATAAAACAAGAAAATGAAATTAGAGTGGTCCCATGTGTGATATACAAGTGGTAGGAGTTTCAATATATTACACCCTAGATGCTAATATCTGCAATGCTAAGTCATTAATTTTGTTACATCTAATACCAGTATTGGCGATTTTTAATCGCACAGATGGGTATTGCGGTGTCTATAAAGGTGCAACTTATTTGGTTGATGTAGATCTACGTAAATTATGTAAACATTTTCTGAAATCTAGTAATATTGTGTTGATCGGTAGCCCAGCAAGGTTTATTTGTCTGTGAATATCATGACAATTGTTCGTTTTTCTCTCGCTCCAAAGGATTCACACAGTTAGTCTTAAGGCATCGATTTTATTATCAGACGGCGCGCCTTAGTGATACGACAGCAACTCTGCTACTTCTTGTAGAAGTCCCTTACCAGTGGAACCATAGGATATTACGTTTAACACTCATCTTTCCGTCTGTCTGCTTGCTCGTCTGTCGGTAACGCTATCAGCTTTGCCCCATTTTTGGTTATAGGCTTCAGTCGATTAAACTCAAATTTTGTGTATAAATTTATTTAGGAAAACGTCGCTTTACACACTTTTATATTTTCATCTGTTTAGGTTGGTAGTCGGTTTAAATTAGACACACCAGAACAAAACAGCTTCCCACACTTTTATGGGATATGACTTTCTTATGGAAACTTGCATATCAATTTTCAGTTTTACATGGTTTTGTCAATTACTCGCCTACATTTATCCATTCAAATTAAAAACAGATTGCAAAATTGAGTCAGTTAGCAACACCGGCTGGTATGCTAGAGGACAAGTGTATTATACTTTAAACTGTGCCGTACTTTAATCAGATAAACCGAGAAATATTTATTATGACTACCACTGAGAAGTTTTACGAGAAATATTTATTTATCGTCTTATTTCACGGGTTTAATAGCACTAGCGCTCGAAATCATAATACAAGTGTTTTAAAGTGACAGTTTTGGAGACTGCTACTGAAACAAGCACTCAACGAGACTAAAACCAATACAGGTATCTTAGAGATTAACCAAAACGATTTTTAAACGATTTAGTTGGATGAAATAAATCTTACCCTATCAACGAGTTCTCGAACAAGTCCATTCCATTCCCGAGTCTCGTCGTCACGAGCACCATATATTCCATCAGGTACTAAGTAAATTTCGTATTTAAAGTCCACTATTTTGGCTATTTCGTTTAAAAGATCTATACAGAATCCCTCGTATTTGTTGTTTCCTTCCAGTTGGACTTCAGTCTCCTTCAACATTACATATGGCTTCTCCTGGAATGTCAAAACTGCAAAAGTGTTAAAGCTCATTGGAGATGTTCCAAAGCGTATACTGTTATATCCTACATAATATGCAAGGTAATTGGTTTAAGTTTGACGCAATTCCCAATTATATTTGACTGTATTAAGTAAATGAACTATTGTATGGAAGCGTCTTGAGACAAAACACATAAACGAGAAGATTTGCCGCTAATTCGTGACGTCTGAGCCCATGCAACAGTAAACGCCATAATAAACAGATATTTAGATAAATCAAGTATACAGCGAACATGATCCTCTAAAGAATATAATTACTCTTTGAATTAATGAAACCAACAACCCACAATTTTGCTTATACATCCGTGTTAGCGTAATAAACTAAATAAAAGACAAAGTAGAAAATTAAAAATATAAGATATGTTTTGTAATCACGGCAATCATGCAATGGGGCGATTTTGTTTACCTATTGACAATACTTCAGCTACAATACAGAAACGGACAAGATTAGGATGTGTATTTCAATTGTGTTCTACCGCACTAAAATCATTAGTACTTAGCCATAATGTCAAATATCTATAAATGTCAAATTAAGATACAGGATAAATTGATTACGGATTAGTAGAAAAAAAGTCAAATAGCGTATCTATGTGTTATTTGATGACAAATCGTTTTATTTCGTCTCTACCCAATAAGATTATTGCTTTCTGTGTAGTATGCATCCATCCATTTTGCTTGCATTATCCAAAACCTTCTTCCGCCATTCATCAATGTTGGACAGAGGGTCTCGAGTTTTCATCACCGGCTAATTGCAGCTGTTTAACACCTGCGTTGGATAAGGGATGGTCTGGACAATCCCATTTGATGGATGACGGGGTTTGAAAAGCTTTATAATCATTTCATTACAGTTATACCTAGTATTTACGCTTAATGCATGTAATCTTTCCGCGTTTTTCGTGAATATTGGCTGCATCGAGAAAACGGCTAGCTGGTAATAATCAAGACGACTCTACTCCTATGTTGCTTTACAGTTCCAATTCCACAACAGTAGTAAGATCTTATGACTATTCATAACACAGACCAAACATTCATTTGGACGTAAATACTCTCAAAGCCAAGCAAAACAAAAGTCAGTAAGATGCAATTATTGTTATTCCAGCCCGTATTTATGTACTTTGACAGATGTAATATTTCATACAGTAACTAGCCAAATCCAACTGAAGTGAAGGATTATTTGTCGATTCGGGCTGAAACCTTTTCAATTACAGTAGAATATAAATGTCTTTGTTGTCGGGTTTATACTGGCACAAAACTACTTATTAAAATAATAAGCTGTCCGACTATTTGTCACAAACGATTGTATCTAATAATGATTGCATAAATCATTATGTTTTGAACGGCAATCCCTAATTCCAACCAATTTAGGTAAAGTGTTATATTCGCTTCAAAATGCATATATCAAACCAGTAATAAAAATGAAAAAGGCATGAAATAGGTCAAAGGAACATTTCATGCATGGCAAGCATAGCCCAAGATAGGGTAATTATACGGTATGTACTTTTATTCCCAGACGCAGTTTAAAATTAATTCACAATCAGAATGAAAAAAAGAAACAAGCCATAGTATTGCTCTGTTTCTGATGAATCGGACCCAATAACATACAGGGTTTATCGTCAAAATTGACGTGTTATTGTTGAAGTTTCATGTGTGCGAAATCAAACTTGAACTTGGAAGTATTTTTGCACAGCCCATTCAAATTTTATTATCTGCTCTCAGTCTTTCAAAAGTACAGTGATATTCAACTTTCCGTCGTCCAAAACATATATAACTCTGTTAGAGGTCGAAGTAGATCAGTATGCAGAGAATGATACTTCTTTGGCTATATTTATGATGTGCAGGTCATTCATTGGACACAAATCTGTCGGAAAATTAAGAATACTTCGGTGGTCTAGCCAACACAAATTAGAAAGTGTGCTTTTTCAATTTGGCGGTCCGGTTCGTAATGGGAGGACTAACAAACTGTCAACATCCCAAAGAGTGAATTGCACGCAACTAAACATAGTCACCATTTCGGCATCACCAGAGAATGATCATTCTTCACTATTTGAAAACCCATGCATGTTGGTTTTGATATTTGTATAAACCCATTCACCACAAGCTTTATGCATAAAATTTCAATATTTCATAAATTACAACGTACCAAAACTGTGGTCACTATAAGTGGTTCCTGAAATACACAACAAATAATAAAATTGTTTAGTAAGAGTACAGAAATAGTATCAGTTAACAGACTGTCTTACGTTATACTTAAATACTGATTCCATGTATATTTGGCGAATTTATAAGCCGACTTTAAACGTTTCATGTGAATCTTTAGCCGATTGATAGAATAAAAAGATTGACGCAATGTATGAAATTGAATTTGGTGTTTTTGTTCTTTGAAAATAACATTACACTGATTTTGAAGTTCCAATAGTAATACATTCAAACTCCTAGTTAAACTAAATCAACGAAAGACGAAAATGTTGCTGGAATATGTTAGTACATTACACATAAAACAATGACACCAAAGTTACACCCTAGAAACCAGTCCAAAGTAAACAATTTGAAAGTATATAACCCAACCATGTGTCTATGTTAAATGGACGTGCAACTGTAGTGAGTATGTGACAATGCATAGGTGACGTTAACTTCACAGCTTACTATACAATGTTAGAGACAAATTTATGTGTGTTAGTTTGGTACATTAATCAACTGATTTGTGAAATGCAGTATGTACAGGAAGAACCGGCTGACTAAACATAGAATTGTTTGTTTGTTTGATTGAGGTTTAACGTCGTACTCAAGGGTATTTCACTTATATGACGACGTGCCAGCCCAATGG
>JARDVA010035701.1:0-12621 GCA_030265315.1 Mopalia swanii
AATTATCCCACTTTGTATTAAAGAGATAATTCTATTAATATTTCGCCTATGCGTTTCTTTTTTGGCAGAGTATATATTCAAAAAATACCCTTATTCTTAGGACACGTGTCCGTTTCGAACGAGTTTTCACATTTTTCAGAGTAGGCTAGTGGACTTAATTTTGACTTAGATAAAACACGTTGTGATTATTTATGTAATAATAACGTAAAAGTATGATATAGGCATATAGTCCCTTCACACGCGATCGCCAAAGAAACCAGAGGTCAACATACTTATATTGTTAGGCGAACCGTATGTTCTCATAGTGTAATAGTCGATGTTTTCTCGGTATAAACGGATTTCTTTTTTTATACGCTCGTTCGCTGTCTAACTCACTCACACACGTACTTAACGACTTATTCAATCCCTTTATAGATGCTACTCTATGTTCAAATAAATCTAATCATAGACGAATATGTATCCCCAATTTTCAACAGACGCATATTGGTACGTAAATACATAATCAGCCGAATTTCCTGCTGAGCCATCAATCCGACATCTTTAATGAAACACATGGCAATCATATTATTTTGTATTGTTTGTCTCATGACAATCGCTCACATTTCCCTCGTCAGCCCTCAAGTTTATCGGCGACAAAATTCGAAATAAAAAAAGTCATCGGGATTTATCGCTGCGATAAAAAGCGCCCCGTGTGCGTAAATTACTACTTTTGCAGTGATATGGGTGCGAAAACGCTGTTATTAAATAGTATTAATGATAGCGATCTTCTCTTAAATTGCTTGATTTTTTTTTAATGAAATATGAACTACCGGTGGGATAAATTTTCGACCCAACGTGTTACTTGTGAAATCTCTGATTTGAATTGGCTTCGATTGTTTCTAATATTTTTGTTTGTGTGATTGAGGTTTATCGCCGAACTTAAGGCTATTTCACGCATGGATATGACGAAATAGAGCTTGCAGTCGCAAAAAACAGTCCTTGGCGGCACTAACAACAAGGCTTTATTTAACAAGACAGGACAATCACAAACGCAAGAGACATACATCACTAGCAGATCACTTTTGTGTTGCCTCTTAATTTAGGGAGCACCAGGGCAACAGCATGTATGTTATGAAGGGCTTACGCGCGCGGAAGCTTCAGTACGCACAGTCTTTAGAACGTCTCACGTCTTTTATACACCTCTTATTTGTAGTAATACGATCAGGAGAGGCATAAAATGACTTAATTATACCTGCCAGTGAGACAGGATACTACAGATAGTTTATAGAGAGTATGCTGTAAATTTTCATTACAATGGCGATATTCATCCTAATAACAATGGCAATCTTCATAATAATGAGGATATTTTTCATAATAGCGAAGATATTCTTCATAATAGCGATGATATTCTTCAGAATAGCGATGATATTCTTCAGAATAGCGATGATATTCTTCAGAATAGCGATGATAATTCTTCAGAATAATGATAATGTTCTAAACAAAAACGATGCTATTCTTCATAAATATAATGATATCGGTCATAATAATAATGACATTCTCCATAAAATGATGATATTCTTTAAAAAATTATGACATTCTTCATAGCAATGATGATATACTTCATAGTAGTGCTGGTCCGCGGCCGTGGCTCACTGATTAGAGTTTCTTATCCTAATAAGATGTATACTGTTCAAGGGTTCGAGTCTGAGGCCTTTCGACCACCAAGTGTATAAGTAAATCACACGATGTGGCTCGGCAGGGCAATCGCGTAGTGAGTTTAACTCTGATATTCTTGATGATAACGATGATAGCCTTTATAACAGCGATGGTATAATGGTGGTATTCTTCATAAAATGATGATTGTCTTCATAATAATTATTATATTCTTTATAGTAGTGTGATGTTATTATTCATAAAAATGATGATGATGAATATAATGAAATTAAACAGACATATAATGTTCTTAATATTAATGTCATACTAGATACAATAAAAAACCAACGTAGCTATAATTATACATCAATACTAGTATAATAATCTCGAAAAAACACTATTCAAAACAATTATATAATTGAATGAATGAGCGACCGAACGAATGAGCGACCGAACGAATGAACGACAGTACGGAAATACTACTAAATCATTGTGGATACTGGTCTTACAGTTGTTCATTGTGTATATGGTATTTATAAGGCTAGCGATAAATTCAAGAAGTTTAATTTGCTTTCCTTCTGACGGTGATTGTTGTAACACTTTTTTAGATTCTTGAACTTTCTTTAGAGACCTATATGTATCAGTTATGCACGTGGTCCTAAGCGCGCAGTTTCATTTCGTTCACTCGGTTAGTGGCAATGCTTTGTGAAGCGCTCCGGAATCCACCAGGATATCTAAATCTCGCAGAGTCACGTACTGCTCGAATTAAGCCGAGGATCAGAGGTTTAAGCCTGTAAGTGACCGTAACAGCGGATTGGCGTTCACTTCGCGTGCATCCTTCTTACTGAGACGGCGTGTCCTCCTTTTGTTGGCTTAATTAGTAAGTGTGCAGAATTTTCACCGATTTATTAATTAACAAGATTAATTAATTCGAGAAGAATTTGAGACAGTCTGGCTTAGTTGTAGGCTCAAGTACTGTTCCGTTTGCGATTTGAGAGTATTTTTCCAGTGTTCGCGCACCGTGTTATTTGAAATCAAAAGTTTCTCGCATTTGAGCTTAGTGGTCATCTAACATTGTTGTACGCTAACTATTGTGTTGAAGCGATTTATTAAACCGCTCTGAAGTAAATATTTACAGAAATTCAGAGAACGTTATTTAAACAAGTGCATTGAATCACTTTGAAAACATATTTATTGTAATAATTCCTTATCGGGTTCAGAAATCTAGAGACATTTTGATATAATATGAATTTCTTTGCTCAATCAAAGAATTCAATAATTCGGACTTAAAACAACAAGAAAATTGTGACATTAGAAACAAGTCAAACTTCAAGCGTATGCAGTGAGAGGAACAAGCGTACCTTCAGCACTACATCAAGATGGGCAACAAGGGTTCGAGCACGGGGAATAGCGTGGACATCTGGGCTCTAAATCAGGTATGCTATCAACTTATTGTTTCAAATTTACCTTTCTTTTCTCTCTTCTAATTCTTTATTTAGTTTATTGATTTAAATAATGCGGATATGTAATAACGTTTTTACAATCAATACCTAACAGCGAAAAGAAACTGAGTATAATTCTAGTATAGGCGTTAAACCTTTTATTATGTCGTAAACGGTATGACCCAATCTTAGTACAGTTAAATTGTTTTGCTCAGTTTCAGGCTGCGATTAATGTAATGTCACTCTTATATAACGGCGGTGTCTTCACACACACTGGTCCCACATAAATATTGATTGGTTGATGGGTGTTTTATGCCGTGCTTTGGGGCATTTCACTTATATGACGGCGGTGTATTCCAACAATAATTGACAATAGCACAACCAAGATGTGAAGTGTTTTCATAATGTTCGAAAGTTAATTTTCCTCTAGTCCTAAGTTAAGACAGCATTGCTACCCCTAAAACAAACTGCCCCTAGTCAGAGAGCATCCCACTAAAAGAACCACACAATATGATCTGTTGGACAAAGAATAGATGTAGGACTGACTAAACTGCCTATAATGTATTACATCTTTTCTTCGTATGTTACGAAATACTGATATGGCTCCTATATAAATATGATAACGTTGTGTTTGAAATTAATCTCCCCTCAGTGCAAAGTGAAGGCAACGGGACTGTGCCCAGAACAAAATTAACCCATACAGTGTCACCTATAAAGAACCAGTGACGCACAGGGAATATCTACTTTGGTTCAATGTTTCCCCAAGAGCGTTTAGGTACATTATACAATCGCAATTTGTGTGAATTACTTTTACTAACATGGCCGCCCTAATGGTGGTACAACGAATGTGAAAAACAGCTGTCTTTAGATGTGTATATTATTTCAGAAATGTATACTTATACCAATGGACAGCGCTCATATGACTGTGTCTTTGAAGTTCATTTCACAGGGCTTCAAATAAATAAAAACAAAACAACGTGTGCATTTACCTGCAAACTGATATATCCCTGCACATGTGTATTTAATGCTGAAGAACAAGTTCTAAAACATTGGGCCACTAAAAAGAGTGATTCGTCGAAACAAAAATAAATAGATAGTAATATCCGCTAAAATAGAATTGGTGTCAGATTGTTGAAGTATACATGCAAATTGATCAGAATTTAGTTAATATATCATATTTAATTAAATATACAATCCACGTGTTGTAAACCCGATATATTCATTATTATTGACCATGCTTAATAAGGGACACATCAGCAACCGAAATAAAAACTGCTAACAAAAACAGAATCTGTACTACTCTGGGTCAATTCATTATGACCATTGTTAGCGCGATTCGAGGCATTGACATGGTAATTCAATCAAAATTATAAATCCTTTTGAAATCGTTAAGTTTTACATTTAGAAAATCGATACGTATAATGCTCATTGTTGCAATATGTGATAATGAAGTGAAAATAATGTATTTCAAATATAAACAAGATGAACAATCTTTAAATATTCAAAATATTGGCATACAAACGAACTTTTTAATTGATTCCAACTTTAAAACGATCTTAAACTACTTATTTTCCAATTTGAACGTGATCTTTGGCGGGTACTAAATACACGCTTCCACGGAACACAGGTTAATAAGCATCGCCAGGGAATATTTAGATAAACATGAAGTTTATTTTTTTAACTTAAGCAGTTACGTCAGAGCTTTTTGTTGTGCTTTGTTCTACTTAGCAATAAATGCTCACAAAAGCAAATGCACGATTAATTTAAGGCTCAAATCAACAAATTTGTTTACACGGGATTTTTCAGCATTTATACTATGCAATTATTATCGCTCTTGATTTTACTGAAGGAATTATGGTATTGGAATAGTCTAAAACTGTTCATTTAAATAAAACCTTTGTGCAAAAGACCTGTGGCCGGTTGCTCAAAGCTCTGTTAAGTTAACGGTCTGTAAGATGACGTTACATTACAATGACTTTCTATTATGACGTGACGTCCATTTCTTTGTGACGCACCGTCATCTACATGTTTAACTGGCTGTTAGGCTAATGGCGATCTGTACAACTGGACCCTGTGCTTAATTAAGGAAAACAATTAAATGAAGCCATGTGATTACACCTGAAATCAAATAGGTCATTCACCGACATTTTTAAAAATATGTATGAAGAATTTATGCGGATAACAAAATATACAAAAATACAGACGCAGTATATTATATCATAAGGAAATAACATTGTAACACGTGCATAATATTTTTCAAGTCCCACTTGTATGATACATATTTTGTGGCTTGACCCATACCCAGTTGTTGTTGTATCTGGCTGTTGGTAAATTATATATCGTTATGTTACTTTAAAAAGCAGAAAACAAAAAAATAATCGAGCTTGAGTGGATTAACTTTTATTTAAAAAAATAATAAAACAGTGATGTTAGTATATAGTGTATTTTAAATCAAAACTGTTGGATCCGATTTGGGTATTTAATTGTATGATAGAATTGTCATACCATATATTTTTTGTCAACATAAAATATCGTTGAATATATTTTCACTACAAACCGATTCAGAAGAAGAGTTCCTCTCCTTTAAGAAAGAAATAAAAATTATCCCCACTCCCGCAATCCTATTTTTCTAAACTGCTGTATTCCCTTCTTTGTCTGATTTGTCCTAAATATAAGAAATATAGTGGTACCAAAAGGTTAAGAGAGAGTGTTAAGTTTATTTTTCATCTTGAAAATCTTTTAGGTAGCGTGAATAATTCAATTGAGAAACGTCAAAGATTCTAGTTCCACTATATATATACTATATAATGTTTTAATGAAGCGAGAAGATGATGAGTATCGCTACAATATCTCATTTCTTCTCCGTTTTTGACAAATATAATTAAATTAATAAACTATAACTTCCTTTTGGGCGCGTTAATGTGTACAGTGAAAATTACTTAAGCTTCTTGTTGATGACCTATATAGTTATAGCATTATGTGTTTTATTAACCCGAATGTATTTGATATTACCTTTGAAATGTAGGACATATATGTATTTCCTTCTAAATTAGGTCAACTTTTAGCTCGGACTTTTTCAATCTACCACATCAGAAGGCGTAATCAATTCAATTTGTGCACATTATTTTTCGTTATTTTTAGATGCAACTCGCTGGTTAGATCAGACTTAGCTTCGCCCCTCGCCCTGTAAAATTGCGCCTCAGTGAAATGGTGTATATTGGCTCTGATAGGAATTGAGCCTACACACAACAACGAAACACCAGCAGTGAATACCATATAAATTAGTTTACTTCTTAATACACCCATCCAGAATTTGACAATCGTTGATGAAGAATTTCATGCATAATGAGATAAACTATTTGAAGATATATAGCCGATCTATTATTACGTGTGTTGGCATGTATAACATAAAATGTCTTCAAAATACACATATATACATGTATATATATAGGTAAAGTTCATTATATAAAGAATTGTGTTCGCAATGTAGTACACTTTAAACTATATACATCTTATCTTCGGGCGCTATTTAAATAATTTAAACCTCGACAACCCCAAAATATAATTAAAAATACCTTTGGTTGACTTACATTATACATTTAAAAAAGTATTCGAACCATCTCAGTTATATTCAGTGGCTAATCAAATGCAGTTATATAGGCTTACGACAAATAATAATGTAACGTATAATTTCTCTCTCTACATTACAAATATAATTATACGTAAATTATAGTTGCTTATGACAACTTGTGCCCCATTTATACTGCTAGGGTGCATACATATGTGGCAGTCGCCAACCGACATTTGGGCGACATCGTATTATATATATACAGGGGTCGTTTTCTTCACCCATTGGACTGGCACGTCGTCATGTGAGTGAAATAACTACGGCATTAAACCCCAATCAACCAATCGTAAACAAACGAACATATTAAATCTAACTTGGCAGACCATGTATTTAACTAATATTTATTTTGTCTATAGGCAAACTGCGACTTTAGTATATGGCGCAATAAGTCGTCTACCTGTATTTTCTACTGTTGACGAGTTTCGTGCCAGGAATAAGCATCAATATTTATAAAGCTCTTTTATCTCTACTCGTTACATGTCAGACATGTTCTTACATCCTGTTAACTCATGATCCAGTCGTGTCAATGTATTATTTTAAACATAATTATTGAAGAACATAACAGTTGTAGCGAGATAATATATATATTGCGTTTACCTGAAGTCTTAAACTATGATGAAGCGGACTACATTTAAAGTCATTTATATATTTTTTAAACCTATTTTACACTAGCAATATTACTGTAAATTTTCTTGTCAATGTTTGTATTTAGCTTTTGTACGTAAACAACTATATACTAGTTTTAATCTACTTTAAGACTTAGTTAGCGATGACCGAAACACTGAAAAGCAAAGTCATAAAGTGTTAATTGCGGTTAAAAAGTGCTTTGCTTAAGTAAGTGTTTTATTTTCCTTTAAACACATATTAACACATTGAATTTAGCAGCTTAGTGTTTTAAGAAGTTTGAAGGACTGTAGAGCACGAGGTTTAGCGAGAGCATGCGAGAAACAGCGGGATGACTTGTCGGTCGTCAAGTGAACGTTGTGAGAGGCGGATATATGGGTTTCTTTCGCAGCGTGTTTATTTGTTTAGGTCACCAGAAAGAAAACAGTTGAAAGACAAATAGTGTTTTATTAATGTTTTGTAAAACATTTGTGGTTTTTAAGTCAGATCTTGTCAGAATACCGCAACAAATAAACAGATTGCGAATTGTGAATGCTTATGAAATAGACCTCCCTCACGTGCGATGACATTAGAATTTTTGGATCACGTGACTAGGTATTTCAAGTGGTCAATTGGTACAATAAGAAGAACTAATTGATGTACTTTGACAAACTACGACAATAGTTTACCATAAATGTATTCAGTTAAATTTACTCATGTTGACAATGACCCAAGTAGACAGAGTTATAAGTTTGGCCGAACCGCATGTTTGACAAAGACCCGGGTTTTGAAGTCCCATCCTTTTGACATATTTGGGAGAGTTGTTTTATTGGCATGGGCTGAATAACATAATACTGCATTGATATATTACTATCTAAGGCGAGTACATGGTTGGAAGAGGGAGATTCATGTTGCTCTCGCGGCTAATAAGAACATCCACGCAGAATATGGTGTCTTGTCTTTGTTTTATGTCTTTTAATTGTCATGTCTTGTCTTTGGCAGTTTCTAAGGACGTCGGGGTTATTTCTTTATCTATTGGCTGGCAGAGTGTCACAAACGAGATAACGTGAAATATGACTAAACACAGAAACATAGAAACAAAGAAGAAAAGAAAACTCCAAAGAATAAAGAAAAAACCTCAAGGAAACAAGAAAAGAAAGACACAATGAATATAAATCAATATATATTAATATGGAGAATGTTGTATTTTAAAAGTATCTCTGTTTTCATTTATATTGTGTCAGGAACCGACCTCGTGGGCTGAGAATTTTTCTGACAAATGGAGATAGTGTCAGGAACAAGAAATTAAAATCATGATATGTTTTCCATCAGTAAAGTTCGCCTGTAAATTAATTAGCAACTAATCAAAAATAAAACAATTATTGGGAGATGGATAACAATAAAACGGCGATTGGTAGTTAAAGAACAAATAAAACGGGAAGTTTTCCCGCCCTATCACTTCATCGATACAAATGATCTTCTTCTCTCACTAGTTTTCAAGCAGTCCCACAACAAACAATTGAGGCGTATATACTCCGCGCTAGCTCCGAACTCTATTCATCAGAACTTAGATGACAAGTCTATAGTTTTGAGTCGAACAATTTAATAAATGAGATAATTATTTGATACTCTTTTTAAGAATACATTGGAGTCGTGTCCAGACATATGATCACTGTATAAACAATCCAGCCTTAGCTGGTGCATAATCATACAGGATTGTGTATAGGAATATATGACCTGGCAAACATTCAAACGCTGTTTTCCTCCTTCGTTTATTCTTAGTCCACAACTTTTTCAAACAAATCAGCCAAAAATGTCTTGCAATTTATGGTTAATTGTCTGATTGCAAGAACTGGAATGTACAATAACCATACATTATTTCTATAAATGTATATACTTTATTGTCGAGAAAGACATTTTCGGGAATTGAACTGTATTATGTAACAAATCTGCAATTGTTTGGTGGTTGTGACAGCCCTTTAATAGACAATTGCATGGTACATAGGCCTTTGTTATAGATGATGGGTATTTTCAAATAGAAAACAGTCTGATCCAAAGATAACGATGGAGCAATAAACACACAGTCACATTTTGACATAAACATCTTTATCAGGAACATTTCTAGGAAGCTCGTACACATTTCTAGTTTTATTGTAGAGAATTTGATTTATTGGTTTTCTGCGTCATTTGTTCCCAGTTATGACGCTAATCAGTGCTAAGAGTATGGCCGACCTAGCACATCCATATGTGAAGTGTTGCCTTACTGTCTAATAGTAAAGTCAGTATAGTATAGGTTGAAACGTATAGCTTAATTTGTATTGTCATGACACAACATAGATCGTGGTTCCCGGGTCTTTGTTTGTTGTCAGAGGTTTCGCGGGTGATTTCCCTCACCCATTGGGCTGGCACGCTGCCATGTGACAAAAATAACTTTACTGAAGTACGGCTTAAACCCCCAAACAAACAAACAAACAAACACACAAACAGAAAGCCTACAAGGTGGTGTAAAATCAAATCAATATTTATTTAACGTCGGGTAAATGGATAACATGATTACACTAGCCTAGAACTACTAATGGATAACACATTTAAGTGATGAAGCTACTCTAACATGTTTAGTTCCAACATATGGATTTGGATACGCATTGCTATATGTATTGAATGATTAATAAGTTAAGGGCCTTAAGGTTACTATTATTCAGTAAATTCCCTGTCGATAAACTGTCAAACAAATGATGTGGAATTTATTGGATAATAGGTAGCGTTATAATACATTTTTTGTTTGTTTGATGGTGGTTCACGGTCGTACTTATGATTATTTCACTCACATGACGGCGCGACAGCCCAATGGATGAAGGAAACACCGTCGACGTCACTGGCAACAAACAAAGACAAGACAAATACAGAAAAATCACAGGACGTAATTTAAACGCATCACTTAAGATCGAATTCATGTTGCCCCTTAACCCCGAGAGCACCAGCGCAACATGTGGCTCGCTCACAGCCCCCGCAAGCAATGTACAAGCTCTGTTATGTCGACAATACAGTTAATAATCTATCTACACACAAGAAGTTATCTTTTTGTTTTCTGCTCACTTAAGTTAAGAAAAAGAAATAATCATTTTAATTTTTCAATGTGTCAACTCAACGTTAAATCAATGCACGATGCTATTTTGTATACGGAAGTACTTGTTTCGCCTATGCTATTTTCATAATAAACTGTTCGAATTCTGCTGCGTTAACAATAAACAAACGCTCACTTCTGTGTTTGTAATTAGGCGGAAGAAAAATATAATACTTCTTCACACGGCGGTAAATCACCCCTACTGCTATTCACCCACGTTTTTCTAAATGCATATCAATGTATACTGAGTTTATAAAAATACAGAAGTAAAATTAACATTAACGTCTGACTTAACCAATCAAGATACATTGCAATGAGGAAAATATTTTTTCTTTAGATTTCATTTCTTCGGTTAAATTTATCTATAAACATTTATTTAATTGATAATGTCGAAGGTATAAATAAATGGTTACTTTGTTATAAAGTAAAATAAGTCAGAAAGAAGGAAATTGAAGATAAAATTTGTTAAACTGTCTGGCTTATTAATTAACTTTTCAAGTTTGTGTATAGTTATAACAGCCTTCTTTATGTATAGTTAATTAATTTTAAACCATTGTCTGTGATAAATATATGTAACAGGTGCACGCGGAGAAATTAATAATTATTATTATAATAATTACAACGTGACATGTTCAGACAAAATGAGTTATCTCTCTTGTGATTCATTTGTTGAACTATCTAAAATTTTATACAGAAAAAGCAAAAAACGAAAGAAAGCAAAAAAAGATATTAAAAACCCCCAACAACAACGACAACAACAATAACAACAACAGCAACAGCAACAACAAAAACGCCAACAACAATTTGAAACGTTGAATAACCAAGCGTGCAAACATGAAAAGAAGAAAAGAGACAGATTGAGACACTGTGAGTGTTGTTAAAAATCGCGCTCAGTGATAGCGGCTGCGTACAAGAAACAGTTACAGCAAAAGTTAAAAAAAAAATAGCGAGATTCTCGTTAATGTGGTATCTTCACGTCGCTCGGCCACATTTCACATACCTTTAGGTTAAGCAAACTTAATTTAGCAGTACATTATATTCTGAGCACAAATCAATAGAAAACTGTAAAATCATTAAGCAACGCAGAATTTGAGTATCACTTGATTTAAGTCATAATGCCGAAGACGACAATCGTTTGACGTTCGAGATCATGGGGCCACTTTAACAAAATGACGCACAACAATTAAATATCGTACGATATTTTTACGCCATAGTTTAACATGACGTAATTATATCGTTCGGTATTTATTTGTCGTACGAAGTTTTGTGAGTGGCCCCACGTGCGCAGTAGGCTACATTCGGGGACGTCCGAGAGACAGCGACAATTACACAACCATAACCTGTGAAGTGCTTTTTATACTGGAAAATGATTGTTCTTCCAGTGCCAAGCAAATAATATCAACTTACTATAAAGAAAGAAACAATGAAAGAAATAAACAACGAAACAAACAATTTGTCTAGTCCATGTTTCATAGACCAAGTCACTCTCATCTTTGCCTTAACATAGAGTCTGTACTAGAGAGTCAGATGACGTTAGCCCATCGTTTACAAAACCTGTTCACTAAAAATAAATATTATAATGATTCTATGGGTATTTTTTATTTCAGCAAGATGGTGGTAGATTTCGATACACGGGTTCTGTCCATGCTGTGGACAATCCTGCTCTGGATGCAGCAGACGACATATACCAGCCTAAGATCCCAACCACTTTGGCGCCAGGAAATGACGTCACGGATGACATCAGTGGTTCGTCCAGGCGCGCTTCAGAGGAATGCGCAAGTAAACTTCAAGGCATATTAGCCAATGGAAAGGCAGAGACATCGTCTGGAACAAACGTTGATATTGAGTCAACTGGGGAAGGATCAGGAACTGTCGCGCAATCAGCATCGCAACAAATAGAACAAACATTGACCCAACCAGAGCTTCAACTAAATGGAGTTGATCTTTTGAGAACTGATTCAGAGATTCGTCCCCGTCGTTTATCATCGCGGAGGTTTTCATGCGGAGACAAACCCCCATGGTACACCGAGGCTGTGGTAGGTTGCTTATATGTCACCACGAAATAATCATTGTTCTTTTCAACAATCAAAAAGCAATCAGTCAGACAGTGAATTGAAAATCAATCAATCAATCAATCAATCAATCAATCAATCAATCAATCAATCAATCAATCAATCAATCAATCAATCAAT
>JARDVA010035922.1:0-12616 GCA_030265315.1 Mopalia swanii
TAGAAAAATCTCGTTTCATATCAACATGGCTATAATCCATGAAGTCTGGTAACGAAATCGTAAAGGCTTTATTTCTGTGGCTTATGACAATATACACAGCTTACGTTTTTTAAGATAATTTTAACATCAAAATACTACAGACGGTCGACCAAGACCATGCCGTACTTTATAATTGCAGGAAGTACTAGTAACAGTTTGGACAAAACTATTAGGGACACGTGGACATATTCTGTTCGTTTTATCGACCCAACGGCCTGTCTAGCTGTCATAGCACCTTATACAAGTGTGATCATGATATAAACGTTTTTTCACTTCTACCTTTATTCTGCATATGTCGAATTAGTTTTGCGTTTATTTTACTTTAATATGTAGAATTCTTTTTACATATGAGAAATTCTTTTTTACTTATGTTGAAAAACAATTTCACATATGTAGAATTATTTTCGACATATATATGTAAAATTCTTTTTCACATAAGCAAACACAAAAACCTGACAATTGCATATATGTGAAACAGAATTTCACTTATATAAAATAAATTATTATTTTACATATGTACAAAAGAGTTCCACTTATAGGCCTAAGAAATAATTTCTCCCCACAGGAAGGGACCGTATCCAACCTTCGTGTGTGCTCCTATCATATTGTGTACACTATCAAGACGAATGCAAATACGATAGGAATATATTCCAAACGCTATGCAAGTTTGGCCTCAGCAGGGCACACTCACACGTCGAGATAATTATCATGAAATGGTCCCCTGCAGCGAGAGTACAACAACAACAAAACACAGCCCAGACAATAACCTATATGTATGTCATTGAGCTCAGACTGTCAAAAGTCAAACACTCGCATAAATTTACAACCAACAACGGCTGAAACACAAAACCATACATTCTATTTTAAAAAATTCCAATTTCGATGACAAATAAAGAGTGAATATTATATCAAGCGGCGGGTGTATTCTTATTCAGTATTTTTATTGTAATCTACACCATTATATTTTCGGTAATGCTCACTACAGAATCGGTCTCAATTGTAGGCCAATAAAACAGATGTAACTTTCCTGATTTATTCGTCGCTAGAAAATAACAAATGCATTGCGAAACGCAAAAAATCCTGATTCTGTCCGAGGTCTCTAAACAGAAAACAATTTGTTTTTGTGGTTGAACGCTTTTAAAATGACCAGCATTTACAGACTGCATTTGATGCCAGGATGATGAAATCCACAGAATAAAAGTTGGTTTTGGTGTTGAACAGTTTTAAATTGGCTACCATTTACAGACAGCAGTATAGGAAGTATTTTAAAAAATTAATAACACTTAAATTTTATTGAGTATCTCTATTTTCAAAAAGATATGAGTAACATGTTAACTGAATATCTGCTTGTGAAAAGACAGTGTTTCAAAAAAGAGTAAATTATTGGTTAAAGCAACAGTAACCAGGCATAGAACAAGAGCGTATAGTGACCGACATTGTAAACTCAGGCCAATAAAAACATTATATAAAAGTCAGCCATGACATTCACTGTGGCAATATGAGTCAAAGGTAAACAAGCTGTGTGTCTGAAGTAGCGTAATGTTTCGTCAAACAGAAAGATATTTATACTGGAATATATGTCCCAATTAATAAGTAAAGCTATTTCAATGACGTTGGAATAAGCGTTGAATTGTTTACAGATGAGCTCGGTCCATCTAGGTCGCAAGTGTGGAAATATAAATGAACTGCAGGCAAGTGATTTGCGTTAGATAAAGCGTAATATTGAACCAAAAATAGATTTATGTTAAAATAAATATCAAATTTAAATGCAATTTATTAGAAATCTTGAAATGTGGATCAGGGCTTTGGGGAAATATAGTATTCAATTTTGCCTAGAAGGAGCTATATTGTAGCAATAATATGGGATTTTGTGGTAAAAAACGAATTTCAGGAATATCATTCGGATTGTTATCGATAGAAAGCAACAGACGTTAAACAGATGACAGTTGATTTGTGTAACGCAACATCCATCTGTATTTCATCATCAGTGGTGTGAAGTCAAACATTTAAGAGCACAAGCCTACAAGCTAAACATTTTTTGTATAGCTAGACCCAATCAGATCACCCGGAGATATCATGTATGCCTGAAATGTTTTCATTGAAAGTTCTTTTGATTTGTTTGATTGGGGCTTAACGTCGTACTCAAGGATATTTCATTTATATGACGACGGATTGTCCACTTCACACTGTGCCTTGCCTAATTACAGTGGAAAAACGGGAGGAAACCTCGTAAAAACTATCCATGCGATTGCCGGAGCCACATCATATGACTCACTCATATACCTGATGGTTAACAGACTCGATCCTGTGAAAGTACATCGACGCAGATTTAGTAAGCGCATTCGCTTACCAATAATCAACGGCCTCGGGCCTGAAGTGCCTTTTGAACAGACGGATTAACCTACAAACGTGTCAGTCTTCTGTCACCGAAAATCGGTCAACAACCTTGTTCCTGTCTTCAGCAGATGAGCATAAAATGCCCCAAATTGATAACTTCGCATTTTGTGAAGGGATATAAAGTCGTTGGAGATTGTACAGACATGACCTCATTAGCTTTAACAAGATGGACACTTGCCCAGGTCTTTCTTTTTTATCGGAACAGCTGTGGACAGTATAACAGGCGCATCGTGTATTTATATGTCTTTCAACTTTACGTCAGTACATCGACTAACAAACTTCAATCTTGTATTTAATGAGATCCTGTCGAAATCGTATTGGGTCACCGCGGGACATCACTCGGTTCTGAAGGTTTTCCACTGAAGAGTGTCTTGAATCGACAGATTAAAACTACCATACCGTCAGTTTTCTGTCACCGGTAGTAGGTTAACAACCGTGTGTGGGTCGTCTAACGTCATCACTGTCTGCGTGAAGAGACTGGTCTGTCTTCTTGTTTAATTTAACATGGAATGAATACAGTTCATGAAGTGAGATATTTTTTTCATAAAATGTGGTGTAGTCCAGACAGTATCGACATTCAGAAAGTAACACCCAAAGGTGTTATTTTTCTGCAGTTAAATATCAATATTATCTTTGACGAAAATCCTGATATGTCATTGGTATATTAGTCAAATTATGTGCAGTATATAGCTGGTAATTATTTTGCTTTGCTACCTGTTTAAGTAAATACAGTAGGGTAAAGTTAGAAATAAGAAAACGCCAACATCGAATAAATGATTAGATTAACTGGTGTGTGTAAGCTTCCCCATTGACAGTTATTGTCTACAAATATTATTATAATTCTTTATACCGATCATTATACGCGGAAACAATACTGGTATATCCCTGGCTCACAACATGATTGAGTACATGTTGCTGTAAAATAAAATTATTTAAATAAGCGTAAAGATGCAAAAAATGACCTTAACAAACTCATCACTCTGGTAAATATGTTCACAAAGTTTATAGGTAAAATTAACACTTAATTAAACGTAAGTTGCAACAGATTGACGTTGCATAATAATTATTAATATATAACAAGCTAAACGTTTTTTTAGATGCAAACATCCACATTTTCACATTTAATTTCTTTCATATAAGTACCCAAACATTGGAAACAATTATTTCGACGCTTAATTGTATAGTAAGGTCGATGTATCGGTTGTTTCGCTTTATGCTAGGACACGCAGTTATTCCGATGTTTAGCTGTGTGATTTATGGAATATTTAGTTTGCCTGTATATGTAACTACTTAAAGAGTTATTTACGTCAATTGTTTGGCTTATCCGCAAACTATTAATAACGCCAGGGGTTGGCGATATTCGTACAATTAAAACTGTAACTAATACTGACAAGAACCAAAACAACTGGAAAATGGTAGGAATGTACATGGACACGGAAATAAACACATACCAATCGAAGTGGAATGCATTTCAGATGCCTTCGTCAAGCTTCATCTGAATAGGAATATAAATGAAAATAACTTCCTTACGATTTTGGTACATGCGTAACGTTACACAGCCATCTGGAAATTATGCGGTCAGCAGTAGTAAGAATGCATGGGAACATGCGCATTGTTCGTTAGAATCATTGTGTTAAGTATTTTACCAATCATAATCGAACTTACCCAGCCCCCCCCCCCCCCCTGCCCCCCAGAAATACGAACGGAGTGCATCTTTCAAATAATTGGCAACATTTGTGCTAAATTGCTATAATTAAATTGACCATGTCATGCTTTATATACAAGTAGTGCCTGAAACAGTTGGTTTTAAAAATAGGATTATTATTACACAACAGGACCATTTAAAAAAATCCAGCGCCACAGCTTTCGACAGCCGATTTTGGTTGTTTTATTTCGATTATTGCCAAAGTCTCAAGTTTTAGATTTCGTCCAGTTTTTACATCACTGTCTGGGTAGGTTCGATGTCTAATAATGAAAGTCAAATCGGCTTCAAAGTGTCACTTAAGAAAGCTGTTCACATGGTTATCCATGGCTGGCCGTTTTGGAGTCCGCTGATTGGTCAATACGTGTCTTATGGCTAATGGCATAACACATTTAACACAATTATCACCAAATAACAAAATTGTCGCCAAGATTTTTTTCAAGAAAATACTGCAAAGTAGCGACTGTATCCTATAGTGTATCTAATACTGCTGATTGTCGGTGAACAGCTTGATTGTATCTACAGGGTCCTGATCAACGCTCCATCATTGCTGTATGTTTGTTTTATATCTTTGCTTAAATCATATGAAAAGTTAATATGATGCGTGGGCGAGGGAGCTGTATAGGCACCTTCATCTCGCCTCAAAACCTTAGGGAATTTCTGGCTGAAGTACCCAACTTGTGAAAACTGTCGATAACTCCTCTGAAATAATTATCAGCTACGGGCCACGAAGTTATAAATATCAGCTTTTGATTTTCATTTTTTTGATACTCGACATGTCTCGCTATTTTCCGATACATCCTAGTAACTGATCAATTCAGATATAGGCCTACAAGCGGAAAAGTAAGTGTATGAATACCTAATACATAAAGGCAAATGCGGGCGATGAGAGGGGTGAATCTCGTAAAGCTGCGGTCTTGTCGGTCTAATGGACAACATGATGCCAACCTGGTAGTTATGTCTTGTGATGTTTTGTTTGTTGTGTATTACCAATGGTATACTGCGTTGCTTTTTCACGCAATAGGATGGGGCGACGTCATGCGAATAAATCCAGGTTAAGTGTGGAGAGATCAATCCAAAAACTATCTCAATCAAATACATTTTGGTATAGACTTTTGCAGTGCCAAATGTTAATCTTTCTCGTTAGGTCAATGGGATCTTTGTGAATTGCAAAACAGCATTTGTGTCAGTTGTTGGGTGAGCAGATTTTAGCTATTTGATTATTTTTTTTATTTTTTTACATTTGTCCATTATACAATTTAAATTAATAACAGACTTCTTTTTCAGTTCCGTAAATACCCTTCGCCCGTGAAGATCGTAAACACGCTAGATTACACCACTAAAAGTGTAAAATATCACTTACCATAATGTGGCTGACCAATTGCTGTATATGCCAAAACACACTAATTAAACAAATTATTATTGGATGTTTATGAAACACTAATCGATTATGAAATTGCTGGTATGCAACCTAGTGAGACACATTTACTGTTGGGTCAAATATAATTAGTTTGTTTTGTAATTTGTTTCTCAGCTAGTGCATATTTTATGTGATATCATCAATAGAGAAGGCGTTCAATCAATATCATGACGCCATTTCGACTCTTGAGCTGCCATGAAAGCTCCCAACACAACGGTGTTGTTATTCAACCAGCTTGCAGATCAAATACACTCTTCTACTTTGGATTGTTCTTGTCCTCTTCTTTATTTAGGATAAAACGCACTACACGTTAGCTGTTGAAGAGCTTTGGAAATAAAACTAAAACACGACAAGAAGTATATTAAGATCTTCAGCAAAACATTTTGATTTTTTTAAAGTCGCATTGGTTTGTGATGTTCAACATCGCGAAGACAGATTAGACATTTATCATGGTAGATTGAGTTTTTTGTCTGAGCTGACGAACAAATTCGATAAGAAAAAATATAAGCTAATTTCTATCCGTAGAGTGAAGCTAGCTTGTCACACGTCTACTTATCCTTGTTAAAGCAGTATCACTGCGATAACGATGAGATACAGATAAAAAATATCTTGGGCTTATTTCTGAACAGTGAAGGAACTACTGAGGTTGCAGTTATTTGCCTTGCTCCATTCATCGATCGACGTTGGCAAAGCAAATTGGAAAACAAAGTTAAATTCTGCCTTATACTCATCCCTTATTCCTCAAGTTTTAAACAGCGTTATTAAAGCCATTGCAGCTCAATACATTTCAAGGATCTTAACAGTTTAATAGTTTGCATTCAAGCTGGAATAGGGTTAATTAGACCGTGACGTACAATTTCTCCGAAATTGACCACACCACTTTATTTCAAATGTTAACACTTGCTTTAATTATAATTATTAATTTAGTTGGTACATTCTGTCCGCATGAATACTGATTTCCACCTCATCTAAAACGTGTCATGGTTTAACCTGGTACAGTGAATTACATGTATCTACTGGGCAAAACTGCACCGAGTTTACGGAAAACTGAGACACAACCTTTGGAATCTTTCATCTGTCTTTCTTTGGAATAAAATTAAAAGAACCAGTAGAGGGCTGATTTACAACACATCCACAACTTGCATGGATTGAACTTGGTAGATGTACGACAAAGGTCATTGTCGTCCAGTGATACATGTACGAAAATACTACTTGACTAAATTTACAACATAAGATCCTAAACCAGAGGCCTAATTTCATCAACCTGTTTAAATTGTTAACGTTTTTAACGTTTAATCGAAATTTACGGTAGCACCAATTTGTCGTGTTGTCGACAATCATCTGACTGAAAGGACAGAAAACTTTCTACAATGTTATACAATTTTGCGTAACATTTTTGAAGTATAGTACAAGTTCGATCTTAGCGGTTACTTTCTCTTCATTATTTTAAACTATATTATATCAATTCCAGATTGATTTAAACAAATGTATGATTATATATCAAACGATTTTGTCCTGCTTTTGGAAAGTAGCTCTGTGTTCGCAATAATCAAACATTAATTCCGAGTTATAGGAATGCTATTTGTTTTAGAGTTCTAACAGATCACAGACAGAACAGCCCACATCAGGATCGGCTTCGCATATTTTCTTTGTTGTGGGTCCCATTCAATACACAAGTCCGAAACTATCGGAATCGTTATGTAAAATATTTTTGAATTTGACGTTAAACGAATATCAATCATTAACTTGTGTTGGTACATAAGAGCACCAGACTTTCAGGGAACACGATAGTAGCACCATGTATCTAGATTAGTATGTATCGAATATAAGGATAAGATTGTAACCGTAATTAAATGCTTGGATGTACGTCAATGTATGACAAAATCACTACCGTATTAAGGTTTTTTTTTTATAACACACCTCTATTTGACTCCCTTGGTAACCAAATGCCAAGAGGCTACAGCTAGGCTATTCACCAACACTCACATCTGCTTTAACCTGTAGTGTAAATTTTCCAGTAAAGCGATTTCTTACATAACATCTGGCCATATCACGTCGATAAATTCTTTGGATCAGGTCCAAATCTCGTTAAAGTATCATTCCACAGTTCCCGATGACGGACAAGACCTTTGAAGTAGACTGGGAGAGAAACCCAGGGGCTACAAATGAAATAGCCGGGGTGGTTAGATATCTAAGCGTGTTAACATTGGGAATTACGCCGATATTTTACATACTTATATTGACTTCCCTCACCATAGGCCTAAGGAAAAGTTACCATCCATCCCATTTCAGTTATTTCCACTGTGGCCTAATCGTGCATGAGAATGTAAATCTATCGAGGCTTCAGATGTTTAAATCATAATTTTCAAACATGATGATCCGAAAAATTTTACTACTCCGTCCAGAGCTTCAAAAAGGCGTATTCCAAGAGCTTATATAAAATCCAATGTAAGGACGTGTTGATGCTGCATAAAGAAACTAACATTAATTTTATTATCTTAACAATCATAACATAAACCAGATCAGTGTCGCTTTATTTAAAATTAACAATAATTAAGATTTGTAGCCTGGCGACAATAGAGAAAACACATGGTAACAGGTTTGTTAAAACGTTTTTTTACAGAATTATCCTATTGCATTTGCCACATAGTTGAACACTCTTCAACCTTACTATTGAAGCAGGCATAAAATACAATGCTTTATTTTTATGTCCTCAATGTCTACGTCATTCTTACTAACTTTCTGACCGTTTATCACTTGTACCTTTTTTCTACATATGTCGAATTAGTTTTGCTTTTATTTTACTTATGGACAAGTCTTTTGCACATATGTGAAATTCTTTTTACTTACGTTGAAAAGTTTTTTCACATATGTGAAAATAATTTCACATACTAGTATGTAAAATAAAAATTTATTTTACATATTGTCAAACTTGGATTAAACTTGGATACGGCAAGTCTGTACGCTTTCATATTTTTGTATTGATTTTTTGAATATTTAATCCATATTTTTCTCGCCCAGTGGACCATCGAACGTGGGCATTGACATTGGACCAATGTAGGCATCAATGAGTCATTGCTACTGATGAGGTAAACCTTAACTCACTTGGTATCAAATGGTAACCCGAAGGTTAAGGCTACGTGTAAAACGGATAACCAATTTTGAGAAAATAAAATTCGAGAGAAAACTTTAACCTCAATCTCAACGACTTTCATTTCATTTCATTTTCATTTTTCATTTCATTTTATTAGCCAGTAGTGTTAAACATATTTACAAGAAATATTAAAAGCATTATGTCATGTAATAATAGAAGTACTGAATAAATAAATTAACTACTTATCTGGTGGGAGCAGAAACCCCATAGGATTTATTGTGTCCAAGCAATGAACGTAAATCCTCATAGGAAATCGACCAGTTTGTTTGTCGTTACTGTTTGCTGAAGAATGATTTGCTTGACACAAGTAGATACAATAAAAAACAGAAAACTTTTTACCTCAATCTCAACGACTTATGATTTATTCCGTATTCCACGTACGACGGAGAGGCATTCCAGTAAATAATCATCCGAAAACAACATGAAATGCTAAGTGTTCTCTACTGGTGCATAATCAATTGTTCTTTCAAGTTCAAGCAAAGAATACTGACCGTAGCGCAGACAACATATGATATAAGTGATGGCTCCCAAGTATTAAATGGTCAAATATTTTGCTAGCGACTTGGTCTTACACCTAACACACAATACTCCAGAAACACATCATCTAATTAGACTACGTGGCTAAGTAGTAACACCTTAAGTAATCCTATACTTCTAACCACTTTTTAATGTAAATAATAGTGTGCCTCACGAGGCGGCCATACGAGAGAGCAAAATGCACGGAGATTTGGTCCAAGTATCAACACTACATATTTATGACTTTATGTATTTATATGTACGCTGAAAGCCATCTGAAAAATTTATTGCACATATTAATGTCTCACTAACTTATCTCTATCTATGAGACAGTATCTAGCCTTAGGTTGGCTGCGCAGACGGCTGTAGGTGTAGCTTTACCGGACGTCTGTCTTTTTGACTCATTTTGTGATTTCTCATAGTGTCGAAACCCACATATTTATTACATTGTATATTTATAGTTATGCTGAAAACCAACCGAAACATTGAAAGCACACGTCAATGTTTTTATTTACTTATCTTTATTTCAGTGAGACCGTGAGCCTGATGTTCACTGAACAGACGACAGTGGGTATGGCCTACTCAACCGGTGTGTTTTCCCTCTAAATGGACATACTGTCCTTTGACAGAGGGCGTATTAAATAGGAGTTCAACATACAGCACGGTTGAAAAGCAGTGCTATAAAAATTATATTTGTTTCATTTTGTTTGTAGTTAATGGTCTAACCAACCAATGTCAATGTAAATTGGTTCTACTTCACCTCTCAATGTGTGCCTTTGAACCGATTTTACCATTTGAACAAGCTTTCATGAATGGACCGGGCTAAAACGCCATTCCGTGTAGCAAAACGATGCATATGGCCAGTGTAACGTCGCAAAATCTAAACCGTTTGAACACATTTCCGATTTGACTTCGAGAAAGTGTAGACAACTACATGTGTTTTAGTTGTTTGTTCCTTGGTCGCAAATAAGTATTGTTAAAAAAGGTAATCAATAAACTACATAATTATTTGTAACTGTAGCGTCTTAAATGTCATTGATATGAAGACAGAATGTACTAGTGAACTTGAACTACTGTTTTGCACTTTACGTAGAGTGTGAGTCCACAGAACATCTGAATCAGGTTGTTTGTAACTTGTATTTTAAAAACCGTTGATCGTGTCAAAGGTTCTAAATTGCATCGTAAAACAAACGATTTACTTATATTTATTTATTATGCTTTCTTTAGCTAAGAGTCTTTGTAAAAAATATCCTCAATTTTTACTTTATTAGTCTTCTTGGAACTTTTTGTGTGATTTCGTGTTATTGTTTTTGTTATTTGAGATTTATTCAGCGGTCAATCAACGAAATAAGCAGGAGCACACCAGCTGAAGTACCATTGAACGCCTTAGGCCAATCTGTCATTCCAACGGTAAGTTTGTGTGTAGCTTACAAGTTAATATGCACTAAATCTAAAGCTTTACAATTGCGATTGAATTAATTTAGCTTCCCATTTTTCCTTTCACAGACACTTGAAGTGATTATACCGATGCCCTAAATTGACATCGCTTGACATTTTCCGCTCTCAGTTAAATTATTTTTTTCAGCCGAAATTGTTTGTTGCCCTTGTTTTTTTCCTTTCTTGAGATCGATGCAAAGTTAAGGGATTGATTAGCTCTACAATTCACCATGCCATAAATAGACAACAGAACGTGATCCGCGTTGACTGGTAAATTAGACAATTCGTGTAATCCATTATTCCGAAGAATAGCCGTTATTTTTATTCAAATGACATTCATCTATTATTTTGTATCCCCCCAGACCTGCCTTCCGTATAATAAATATAAATGTATAGAAAAATAAGTTTTTAGGAATTTTTTCTTAACACTTGCGTAATTTTGTGTTACAGTATAGCACGGTATATTAATTTGTGTGTAAATTTTCATGGCCTATTGGTGTATTTTATATAAATTATGTGTAGAAACTACTCCAGATTACATCGGGTAGGCAGGTCTGTCTCCGCCTCCGTTTTCAAAGTGTACACACAACTGTATTCCATTTTAATTAATGCCTGCTTTGATTTGTACAATTTTTTTTGTTTAAATCTGATTCGCGTTTACATATTTATGGAATTATTTCCGACCAGTTATGAGATTTTTTTTAAACAAAAACAACAACATATACTTCTAATTCGTTTACAGGTGGTGGTTGACCGTTGTGTATTTGAGCAATGTATGAAAACCAATCATCCTTATACTTGTACAAACTATAACTGTCCGAAATAGTTGAAAATTGAGGCCAAGGAAAACTCTTCTATCCGAATAAGTGCAATTTGACCTACGCAGACTCAAATTAAAGTGTCCTCATGAACGAACTGTCTGGGACTTTATATAATATTGTGGTCAGTGCTCAATGACATTTAAGGGCGATACTGGCATGGATGAACTTTATCTGCGACATGCTGACCCACGACCGGCAAAAAAACAGATTTTTGGCGCAATTGCGTTCAAAAATATTGTCCGTTTAAAATGTATGTCATTTCACCAATACCCAAATTAAACTAAAATACGGATCTAAGTCATCTGCCATTCAATTAACAGCGTTCTACATTGAAATCGACAGCTAACAGCTAACACGAGACTGTGGTAAAGGCAGAATAAAGCGAGAAGGTAGACCTGTATAAGTAACATATGGTGTTGCATGTTTAAATGTTTAATAACTATACAGTGCTATAAGTTAGATCTATGAGTTAAAGAGCAACTGGTCAATAAACTCGGATTCGCAAGCAGATTTATTCAACGTTTATAAACAAGTTTTTGAAAGCGGTTCTTTGATTGTTCAATTTTGTGACTCAGTCTATATATGCCTTTGCTTCAAATTGCGGTAGCACCAATCTGGCATGTTTGTCGAAAATCAACTGACAGAAACGACAAAAACAGTGTTACAATTTTACTCAATATTGCATAATATTTTTAAACTCCAGTGGTAAAAGTTTGATCTTCGCCGTTACTTTCTAAACATTCTTTAAAAGTAGATTTTATCAATCACAAATCGATTTAAATAACTTGATGATAACATGACAAACGAGTTTGTCCAGCAATGGATATGAAGCTCTGGATTCGCATCAATCAGTCATTATTTCCGAGTTATAGGAATGCTATTCAACTCTTTTAATAGCCAAAGAGATCTAAAGCCTGCCGCACACGAGCGATTCTCCGTCGGCGACTACAAATCTCAAGGAAATCGCCTTGTGTGCGGTGGGCTTGCGACGCGACTAGACACTGTCGGCGACTAGTCGCAAGGGATCAAACATGTTTGATATCTTGCAACTCGTCGCCGACTGTCGGCGACTAATCTCCTCGTGTGCGGCAAACATGCGACAGAAAATCGCAGCCATAAGTTGTACATCC
>JARDVA010036143.1:0-12612 GCA_030265315.1 Mopalia swanii
TAAGATGATTTATCGATTTTAATTGATCTACATCCCTGTGCCAGTGTGATTGCTTTTAGAAATATATATATATATACTTTTTCAATTTTTGAACTATTGTAAATGACCATCTAAAGTTTGTCCCCTTCCAAGTGGAATAAAAACAGTTATAAAGTAGTATTGATTACCTATACATTAATAAGGTGTCGTTGCTTTAAGCAGTGTTTGACAATGTTGTGTGGGTACTGTTCCTTTAACACGTAAAGTTCAATTGATATAACTAAATGTATGTTTTTACACAAAATCACAAATTCAGCAAGCGTGTACGACCAAAAGTAGGAGAGGTTACATAATCAAAAACATATAAACAATGCTGATTTATTGATCGATCACTATTACACGGCAGCAAAACACAACCAAATTAAGCGTTTTCATTTTTTTTATTTATATAGATAACCGCTCTTTTCGAGAAAAAGCTATACTTGTAAAGTTGACAGCATATTCCAGACCACATTTCCCGTAGACAGAGGGCAAAGTTATAAATATTTTATCTCAGTTTTTCTGTTTTGTGTGTTCTGTGAATTTCCACCCGTCTTCGTTCACAAAAACTTTTAAATCACCTAAAAAACGCGTGTGCATCTCTCTACACATTAATGAATTGTGACCAACTTATGTATCAGTATTGTGAGTCCAGTAGGTTTGCTGTGGGTGGTATATTTACATACATCAAGCCATTTGTGAAGATTTTAACCTGCGTATGGAAGATTAACTTGGATTTACCTCCCAGTTTGGGATTTAGGCAATGACTATTTGTGATGATCAGGAACCCATACTGATCCATGCAGAATGAAGCGGAACTTGACCGCTAGCTGACAGGGGATTATTTTAAACAACCCAACTTATACTTGACTTCATAAAGAGGTAAATCGTGTTTATAACATGGCTTTATAGCCAGCGGTTTATTACCCGGATGATAGACTCCTAGTCGTTTTGCGAGAAGTTCCGAGGAGATAAACAATCTTGTAATAAATCCCATATAACATTATATCTGAGTGTTTGTTTGAAATATTAAACGACGGCGGACAATGTTACAAACACGTCCACCATTGCTCACATTCTCTGAGTTCCTAATAACCGGAAAGTTCAGACAATGTTTTCTCTTTGCTTTCAAACGGAAGTTAATGGCTTATTGGTTACAGATGTGTCAGTCAGCAATGCCCACCTCTGTCTCTCTCTCCCTCTGATATATCTGACTCGGAACCATCACTTCATTTGTTCCATTCATATTCAAAGGAAGAGATTTTGTCGATTATTTCATTGTTTCAAACTATAACGTTAAATACCTATCATACAGCCGCTCAAGTTAATTTACACATCTCCGCAATCACAAATCAATGAATTAAGAAGTGAAATTTGTTCTATATAGTGTGGTGTGGTATGAAATGGATATATTCTATCAAATACATGTGCCCAAAGCCGCAAATAGTTGTTTTTGTTTTTATCAATACCTATATTTCCTAGTTATTTTGCTTTTCAACTATCTCTGTATAAAACTCCCACCTAGTCTCTTTTGTCGACAAGATTGATAGTATGTACAAATCCTAAAGACAATGCTCGTGTTTGACCCGCAATCACCTTCAGATTATTGTTATTGTAATTATGTATCTTTAAATTTATTTTCAGGCTTATGTACAGGTCCTTTCCCCTGCACATGTTTCCGTCTCTACACTAAATATATTTATGCTTTTAGTTGAATAATCCATAGCAGCAAGGGTCTGTGGTTTGACACTGTTTTCAATATTTGTACAAACCACCACTGTCCTTGTGTAACACCCACACTGGTCTGACGCCCCCAGGTGTACCCTATACCAAAATACACGTTCATAAATATGTACATTATACAATCTGTTATTCTATATATTAATCTTATCATATATTACTCTGTTCACCTGATATATCATATGCCGGCAGTCGAATTACACGCATTGTTATTTACTGTGGAAATAAATTGTAAATGGGTGAGAAAAAATATAGAGTATTGTGTTGTGTAATTGGGAACTGAAACTGTTTCCGTTCATTTAAATAGAAGAATAAGAGAGCAGGCGTTCATAAGGTGAAATAACAAGACCATATGTAGATTATATAGGAAGCTTCATGTCAATGTTATTGTTCTTGTAAGAGCGGTTACATCCGGGCACGGTGTCATCAGGTACACGCTTTCCATTCACACTTCTCTCTCATTGTGATCCGTTTCCCTGGGTTTTTGGTGGTAATTCTCCTATAATAATTGCTATTCTTTTCTCACTTTCTCTCTTAAACTATATTGTGTTTTCCGCGGCGACTCCAACGCGCGCACTCGCCGCCCCCACGTCTTAATACATCCCTGCAACGGGCTTTTTGTCGACCCACCCGTGACCCATGAGCTACACAACAAAAAAAAGAAATAAACACTCAATTGGTTTTCTTTGCGAAGGTCGTGGGTGGAGAAGTTGGGGTGATTCTTGAGAGTTGAAGTTAAATGCGAACATAAACTATGTGCTGTCATTTTGATTCAAAGGCCCCAATTAAAAACCCAAGGTCAATGGGCTCTTGTTGATCTTATTGTAGTGGCCTAGGTTTAAAACTCTTCACATTTCAGCGACAAGATTTTGGGAAAAGCGCCAAGTGGATTTAATAACCAATCTTCTCGATGGCAGAAAAATGTTTCATTAATGTTGAAGAAATAATTGAGCACAGCACAATCTTATCAAGGATTTCAAGTTTTTCTACTGTACTGGATAGACTTTTAAACATTCTTTTAACCATACGATACTCAAACTCGGGTCTCTGGTTAGCATGACCAGCGCTCTAACCCAATGAGCTCCCAGTCTCCTTAGCTCACATATTCATCGGTTGATTTGTATTTCTTGAGATACCTATTTGGGGTTTGACTTTTCTCTATAAATCTATGCCGAATATCTTGTTTGCCACATACATGTATTAATCATATATTATCATAACCATGTATAGTCATGGCCTTCCCTCGAGATGTCTGCACGTTATCCATTACAGTTCGAAATTTAGATCGAATCGGGAATTGTCTCTATAGGAGTTAATCCAGAACATGCTATGCTTTCATCGGTTGTAATTAATCCACATCCCTGTGTCAGTGTGATATTTTGTTTAATATAAGATGATTCATCGATTTTAATTGGTCTACATCCCTGTACCAGTGTGATTGCTTTTTACAAATATATTCTGTATAAATATAATCCATTTTCATTTTAGCAAAAGGAAGCCCGGTAGATTTTGTTTTATTAAATGATCGTTTTATACTAACTTCGTATGTATGTGTTTTGGCATGGACAGGTTTTCCGCATCCACGATTTGTTTTTTGTTTTCTTGTACACAAGCTTCATACAGAACCCTATCCGCGGCCGTGGCGTAGTGGTTAGCGAGTACACTTTCTAACGCCTATATACTGCGATGTACCGTTCACGAGTCACAAGATGTGGCTTCGGCAATTGCGGGGGTGGTTTTTACGAGGTTTCCTCTCGGTTTTCCACCATAATAAGGCAAGGAACAGTGTGAAGTGGACAATCCGTCGTCATGTAAGTGAAATACCCTTGAGTACGACGTTAAACCCCAATCAAACAAACAAACAAATCATACAGAACCCAGTCTTAAACCAATGGTTCAAATATTTTTAAAAAAATATTATGAAATAGTATTTAACGGGGTCGGAAACGTTGTTTTAGAACAAGAAGCATATAGATTAAATATCTGCTTGTTATTAAAGTGACAAAGATCTGACTGTAATGTCGTCAAATAAATGTCTGGCTGTGGTATTGTTGGCCATTTAACACCTTTCTTTTTGAGGCCTGTATCGCTCCTTTTTCGCTGTAGCCTATATATACATCAACGACTGGATACCGCCTTACAACCCAAGGTATAGTATGAAAGCTTTGCAATGACGGCGAAGACAGCGAGTTGGATTTGCATGTGCTGTGAATGTTTGTAAGTAAGTGTCCACGATAAACAAATAACCAATGTTTTCTCTTAAACCCACAAACGTTGTGAATACTTTTTTGTTGTTGTTTGATTGGGGTTTAACGTCGTACTCACTTATATGATGACGGATTGTCTATTTCACAACGTTCGTTGTATAAAAACGATGGAAAATCGTGAGGAAACCTCGTAAAAACGAGCCCGCGATTGCCGGAGAAACATCGTGTTACTTCGTAAATACTGTTTCTAAGTGTTAACTGTTGTAGAATCCTATATTTATTTATTAAACTTAAATTAAAGAATTAACCATCAGCATAAATAGTTGCTGCTTTGCCTTTGGGGACAAAGCATGACCTGTACTAATTGGGGCCTATGATGATAATTGTAGACTATTGACCTTGACATTACCTGGGTTTATATATAAATGTGATATACACTGGGTGTGAACTACGTTCTAGTATATGAGAACTCCGTAAACCTTTTATACACAGTAAGCAATTTAACATCCTGACGGATATTTATCGCTTTCTCGGATCAATTTACAAAATGTTAAATATGTCGACCCGTATCAAGGATTTATGTTGGAAAGTTATTTCCCAGAAAACACTGCTTCCTAGAACGCAGAACTTGTGACGTTTTGTCAATCTATTACATTACAAAAGGTCAAAAATACATGGATATCGTGTATTTTCTTTTAAGTGACCCTTCATTTTTCAAGTAGTGACCAAAGTTCTGTATTTTACCCACTTGAGCCATATACGGTCAGTTCTGCCCCGGATGGTTTCATCGGAGATAAGTGTACTGTAACATAAATATGTGTACTATAATGGATATATTTGTACTGGAGCTTATATATGTGCACTGTAACGTAGATGTAAATTGTAGCGTGTATATGTGTACTGTAACAGATATATGTGTACTGCAACGGAGATATGTGTACTGTAACATAGATAGGTGTACTGTAACGGTGATATGGGTACTGTTATGTTGGTATGTTAATTGTAACAGAGATATATGCATTGTAGCGGAGCTTTTGGCGAAAATAAAATATACAATACATCAGTTGCTATTGTTCTATATCCGTTCTGTGACTATATGTGGAAATAAATAAAAATAAAATTAATTTCAAACAAAATACCTGTATTTGATTCACTGCTATTTGTATACAATAAAACTTCTATGATTTGATTGTCCTATGCTTTGATTGTCAGTATGTATAATAAACATGTCAACAGCTGTGTATAAATATAGGAAGTTCCTCTGTCGCAATGTTTAACGCTCTGTAGGTTTCTATACATGCACGACTCGTACATATTAACGTTGTATGCTGTCCAATTAACCATACTAGTCAATGGGTCATCTCGGATAGAGACATATCTCGGAAACATTAAAAGTGAAATCCGTTTATATTTTACAGATCACCAGTATTGGCACTTCAAGTTACTCGTCGGGGTAGGCAGGCTTTTGACGGAATCCTAATCATCCGTTATGACATCATTATCTGATGCTGTATAGTGTATCGGCTTCTGGAAGTCATAGTCATATTCACGTGTTTTATGCCGGACCTGAGGCGTGTCTGAAGAAGTATGGCGATAACTCCATTAATTGTGCCGCTGTAAGTTGTCGGGACAATTGATCAATTCCCCAGTACAATAATAAACTGACAATGACTGATGTACGTTAGTCATGTTTAACGTCTAAACAACTTTTAATACTTTGTACAAAAAAACAAACAAACGCGCAGAGCAACTTAAAACTGTTTTGATTGTAGACTGTGTAAATTAATATGTAATGTAAAACATTTGCAGTCATATTTTAATAATCAAGGACCTCAGTCTTATTGTAAATTAACACACATGTTGGTATTGTGGTTTTGACATTTTTGTGATTATTCTCTTCTATAAACTTGTCAATTAAACACCATACTGAGGAGTATTATTCTCATTTGTAACATCGGTTATGAAAACAATGTAAACCTTTTATTTTTGGACAGATATAACACATAGTGGAAGCCTGTTACGCTGTGCTTTAAATCACGTATTGAGATCAAGCTGGAAGTCCACAGGTTGAACTTAACCCCCAAACTGCATAGGTTCATTAGACAGAGGGTGGATATATGACATATGTACATGCTGAGGCTATATATAGTCGTGTGATTTGACTGTTTGTTGAGTGCACAGTTTGACAGATACCTGTTGAAGACAAACACTGCACTCTCCCATACAGACTATAATGGCCATCAACCTTTTACTCTCTACATAGACTGTCTGCTCGGATTTCCAAACATTATGTCATGATGACCCTTAAGTGTACCCCATTATTTTCTAAAACACCTTGTTAGGGTGTTTGCTTTTCCACCTTCGTTGTTTGGTCTCACAAGTCTGTAATCAACCAGTAACTTACAACCGTAACATAAATGTTATACTAAAAGTTAACCAAAAGTTAACAATGATGGAACAAAAGTGCTTTCAAAGAACTGAAAAAGGCAAAACGCCTACTTCGTTTCGAGTTCTATATATTATTATTGGTGCTTTGGTCTTCATAATTACTTCCTAATTCTGTGTCAGTATTTGAGTTATAAATATGCTTGGTAACACATTATATTTAAATCATACAGTTTTTGTCTTTATGAAGAATATCACCTGTTTGAAAATAATTGCAGAAGATAACACTTTTTGTGCCAATTAAAACAGTTCACTTGAAATCTTTTTTTCACATATCATAACAAACACGAAGAACAGCGCGAGCGACAAACAGGTGCGCGTTTCTGTTGGGAGCAAATACACATTTTGACAGCGTATTGTCATAGAGGTGGACGTTAATAAGTACAGTAGGTTCGGCTGTATATCCACATGGGAAACGAGAAATCCAGTGTGTACTCATTTAGCACCTTATAGATGTCATTGCCAGTGGATCATTTCTAAAGCCTCACTTTAAACCCGCTCTGGTGGTGTATAGAGATGACAGTGGTGTTCAGCCAAACCAGATCACAGCCCAAAACCTCGATATGTTTTATGATGGGCACTGGCTGAGAGCAGAGATTTGGGGAGGAATTCCTCAAGGGGGTAGATTAGGGTCTAATCACTCGCTCATAACCCTACCAATCATACATCATTACTCTTTGTAATTCCTCACAATTTTTACATATTCTTATATGGATTGAAATCCTTGAACTTGCTGAACCAGCAAAGGTTTTCGCCAGGAGAGCCGTTTAAAACAAGTGCATATATCTTTCTCTTGTGTTTATACTCCATGTAATCTTCCAGCACGAGGTCTTATAATACCTCCCGGGTATTGACTATTTGCTTTCTCTATACTGCATGGTAGCCAAGCTGTTCGGTAATTCAGTCTTATATTACATTTTTTTGTGAATTTTATAAAGAAAACCATTTACATAATCTAACCAAAGCTACGTTCAATTTTTATTTGTCATTATCAGTATTTACAAATATGGCAATGTTTTTAAAGTTCTCTACTTGGTCTCTGGCGGAGATTTTGAATTGACCGCGAGCGGTCTGAGTGTTACAGCCTCCACTACATTCCTCGTCTTGTCGATTTTACACTGTGATACTATACAGGCTGTAAGATTAACACCCTCACTAGCAATCGTGTACAAAAGCAACTCCCATATGGAGGTAAAATGTGTCGGACTGTCTTCAGGACAAACAATACCAAGCGCTTTGTGAACATGATCGACCCAGCTTTTCAAGACATAATTATAATAGTACATAAACATCTGCTATATCCAATTGTTGTTTTCTCTAAAAGCACAACTCGTCCTAAATTCAGAAGGAAAATTCTATATTGTTGCACTTATTATAAAACTCTTCATGGGGCGATGGCGTTTTAAAATAGATTTGTCATGTAGGTCAGCTTTTATCGATGGATTGATTGGCTGACTATTTGGCGCTTAACGCTGAACTCAGTAGTAATTCAGTAGGGGTTGTGTAGGCTTATCATTCAAACCAACACTCACACAGCGATCGAATGTTAAGTGTTTAGTTAGTCGTGGAAAAATGTATGTTTCTCCCGTAATAAGTAAAGATTACATGGCAAGGCCTGAGATTTATTTCCATCTGACATGTAGCCAAATCGAATCTGAGACCTTTGCCAAGTAAAGTTTAAAAAATACCTATAATTAGACGCGTGGCGACTTCTTTAAACAATAGAGAATAGTTAACTTTTTTAGGACAAGCGCCATTAAATTTACTTTTGACAATTTTACGAAAAACGTACCTATGAAGTTTTGGTTATTGTAGTGTCAAGTAGCAGACAGAGTTTATTTATTTGGAAGAAAATGTTACAATTGGATGGCATTGTTAAGAGAAAAATGATATTAAAAAATCCCCCAGCTTTGCTGTATGAAGTAGTCTATTGTATGGAATGACAGACAGTCGGCTGTGTTAATCGGCTGACATAATACCTGGTCCTAATATTCCCTTACACGAGGCAACAGTACAAAGAACAATGGCTCGAGTCAAATCTACAAAACACAGAGCAGAAAAACGAGAAATGTGTGGAAACTTATCAATTTCCATAGTTAACGTGTATACTAGGGTGGACAGGTCTTCAAACATTTGGAATATAAAGGAGTTCTATATTAATTTTGTTTGCAGTGTTGTGAGGTGATAAGATTGATGGATTCTGCCTGCTACAACGCGTCAAACTGACATACCACGTTTCGTAACAGCTTTCAACTCTAGCATGTTTTTATGTCGACTTGTTTTAGACCTGGCAAAGCTGGCCGTCAAACCAGGTTGACTGAAATCACACCATAACGTTACCACAAACGCAGACATACAAACTGTGGCCTGCAGATAATTGTCGGAAATACCGGGGTTTCTATTGGTGTTTACCCAGGGCGGGATCAGGTAGCCGCTATCAAATATAGCATCGTGTCGGAACAAAAGCACCCTTACATACATACTCTTGACAATCTACCTGTATCAGCCAGGTCACCCGGCAACTGGTTATTCTCTTCTTCTCTCAGTGTGTATGCCAATTTATCAAGTACGATACCGCCATCGCGTAAACACATCACATATTGCGTCATTATATTAATGTCTAGATGGCAACAGTACACGGTGGGCAGTTGGCAGGAGCTGTTGCTCTCAATGCTAAATGGCCAAATAAAACCGATCTGTCATGTCTTTATATTGCGTCCTGTGGTTGTCCAGTGGTACCGAGGGGATTCCCTTCACACAGTGGGCTGGCACGCTTTCATATGAGTGAAAATGCCTTAAATATACGTAGATCGACGCCAATCAAACAAACCTACAATATAACATTGCATCCTACATGTTTACTAGTATATATAAATAGATATAGTCAACAGTTTCATTGAATGTGCGGTTTAATATGTCGTGATAAGAAGCCATGCCTTCACGTAGTGGTGTTTTGACATTCTGCAGCACATGCCAGTTTTCAGGTTGATATATTCTAAACCCACGTCGAATATCTTGTTTACTACAAATTTATTTCCTATATCATGTATGGTGTATACAAGATTAGGATCTGTTTAGAAACTTGTCTCTGTGAGTTTTTTGTCGAACGACATTATGTGAAGGTGGTCTCGGATCTGAAGAACAGCTATTTGGACTGACCGTAAAACCAAAAGAATTACCATATATTTAGTCGTTATATAAAGTTATAGTAGATTTCCGTACTATAAGACCGCGCTCGTTGCTCTGTGATTAGGGTCTCAGTACCATAAGGCCCGAAGCTGTTGTCAGTGATTAAGGTCTCAGTACTAAAAGGCCTGCTGCGACTGTTGTCAGTGATTCAGGTCTCAGTACTAAAAGGCCTGATGCGACTGTTGTCAGTGATTCAGGTCTCAGGACTATAGAATAAGACCGGCGGCCGTTGTCAGTGATTCAGGCCTCAGTACTAAAAGGCCTGCTGTGACTTGTCAGTGATTCAGGTCTCAGAACTAAAAGGCCTGCTGCTTTTGTCAGTGATTAAGATCTCAATGCTATATATAAGGCCTGCGGCTGTTGTCAGTGATTCAGGTCTCAATACTAAAAGGCCTGATGCGACTGTTGTCAGTGATTCAGGTCTCAGTACGATAGAATAAGGCCGGCGGCCGTTGTCAGTAATTAAGGTATCAGTACTATAAGGCATGCGGCTGTTGTCAGTGATTCAGGTCTCAGTACTATAAGGCATTCGGCTGTTGTTGGTGATTACGGTCTCAGTCCTATTGAATAAGGCCCGCGGACGTCGCTCTGTGATTAAAGTCTCAGGGCCGTTGGTCTGTGAATGAGGTTTCTGTACTATAGGGCCCGCGGCTTACCCTGTTATTGGGCGTTCAGGCAAATGAACAAACAAACAATTATTAAGTCTTCAGTGATTACACGAAAGAGAAATGCTTTCTTGTATATAGCTGTCTATAGCTGTTACAGCATAGTTGCAATGAATGATGTTTGCGTATTGGTCTTTACTCACGTACAGTGTACTGTTTAGGCCTAGAGTGATTTTTTTATACTTCAAATGTGTTTTTCCAGTAATGACTGTGAAACAATATATGAAAGAATTCGGTTAATATATGTCCGTTAATGTGATTTCCGGTTCCGATTCGATCAACTTAACACACTCGGAACTGTTGCGGATACGGTTTAAGCAGCTATACACATCAAATACTGTACGTTAGGATGCAACCAAAATCCCTTTCCGAGCCGGCCACCCACTAAACGTGCGTGGTAGTGTACACAGATATATTGGCCTACTTTACAGTCTGTGAATAAATGGCCAAAAACTGAAACGGGTCTTTAGAAGTTGAAAGTCCACGTTAACACCCCCCCCCCCCCCCCCCCCCCCCTGTCTTTGCGATAGGTGGTGACAAGGTTAACCAACACATAAATCTAACCTGTACCACGATTGATGCCCATTGGTAATTCATTCCAACCTCAACCAGAATCCCAAACAAATCTTAAGAATCGTATGTACAATTTTTGGATAGTCTTGTAGTTCCAAGAGAGTTTTCTCGGGAGTATTTCTTTGGCTCAGTAGGCTACAGGGAACAATGACCGTAACATCGTGCAATATGTCACAGTCACCTGCACGGCTTACATGTGTTAGATATAGCCTGCGAAATAATATGTTCATATAAATCACAAATGTTTACCATACCCAATGGAGAAAAATGGAAAAGGAGGGACGAAATCAAATTTGATTTAAAACGATATTATCAATAAGCAAGAATGGATTTGTTTCTTGTTCATTTAACATATCATATAGGGGCTTACATGTGGTAGACCTCAATTCTTTGTTCATATTTTTTAATTTTTTTTTTTTTTTGTTAATTTTATTTGTTTGTCTCCACGGGATATTAGTCACACACATAATAAATGCGAAAACAAATAGCTTTTCAAAATAAATATTGTATTAAGTGTTCAGCGATTACAAGTCAGGCGGTTTATTGTGTAAGCTTACATGGTATAATTGCGACTTATGTCTCAACTCGTGTGGATGTGTCATTCTATAGTGTTTGCGACATAGCCAACATTTTTGGAATCCGTGTTATTGTTAATTGAATTCTTTATGTGGCCTGATTTGGCAAACATTTCAGAGTAAGCTAACTGCGAAGATTTACACACTCATCTCTAACTGAGAGGTATAGCAAGCGTCTGGCAGGGGTCATTCGGTGCGACTGACTCATTCCTCTCTGCATCAGTCTGATTGGCTGTTGAAAGCTGTTACGTAGCACTCTGACTGGCGGATAAACAGTCTAATCGATACAGCCGTGTAATACTATCAGTTTACTCTCACTCGATGGCTGGCATCCAGAGATTTTATGTTGAACGCCTCTTCGTTTTGAACTGGCTGTGTGGGTTAGAGCTTGTTGATGAAGCGGCAGCAGACATGCTCTCATCTTTGCTGTCTCGTATAGGACAGTAGTATGCTGTAGCGTAAACCAGATAGAGGCATAGTAAGAAGTCGCGTGGCTAAAGGACTAGTACACATGTACCTGTAGTAAAGGTTCTATCTGAACGGTTATACGTTTAGGTATATAGCAGTCATTTTGGTTAATTATCTTGAGTGAGTCATCATAGTGTGTAATGTAGCTCAGACACTCATCTATTGCCAAACCTCAAACATCCCGGCTTCTCGGCTCTTCAGACTTGCAAAGCAGATTGCCCAGCTGTTTAACAGTTGTAGTCGTTTTCAGCCAGTTCAGGACCCGTCACAGTAGTCGTTTTCAGCCAGTTCAGAACCCGTCACAACATGTCGGCCTGGATGCCTTCTATATTAAACCAACATGGTCTTTTTATTTTGTTTTGAAGCGTAGATCATGTGGAAGTGAAGAATCTATACCCGTCAACATACGAGTACATATAATATACCAGTAGATACTGGATTAAAACACGAACAAATACATATATGTTATTAGAGCAAATATAGAACAGAAAATGAAATTGGAGTTAAGGCCTATAGGCAAGCAAAACAAGCCAATTTTAACGTTTGATTGCCTATCATACATACCCTCTCTCATAAGGTCTTGCTGGACCCCTTAGACTTTCATGCTTTTTTCTCGAAGTGCAATAACCATAAGAATCAATAAATTGGCCGAGTATTTTTAGCCCACCATCATCTGATGGTGGGCTTTTCTGATCACTCTCATCCGTGGTCCGTCCGTCCGTTAGTCCGTCC
>JARDVA010036587.1:0-22982 GCA_030265315.1 Mopalia swanii
GGTTTACGAGGTTTCTTCCCGGTTTTCCACCCAAACTGGGCAAGGAACATTGTGAAGTGGACAATCCGTCGTCATATAAGTGAAATACCCTTGAGTACGACGTTAAATCCCAAACAAACAAACATGTATGCTAAGGCAGTGTATGCCTGATGGAATCTTGTGCGTCTTGATAAGGGCATACATCCATTCTGATTATTTTTCTTTCTCAGAAAGCAACAGATTCTGTGACTACCTGATTGATTGACATTTCTCCACGACCAATTGACGATTAACCCAGCCACAGACTGTTTGAAAGATGCGACCATCCAGTCAAGAGGTGTTAAAATTAATACAATAACTACTGGGTTTGGCTATGTCTTGTTTTGGTGGTCAAAATGAACCGGCTGCTCACTGAAGATGAAGGTCAAGCAATGATATCAAGGTCAAAGACAGTCTTGTATAAAAGTGTTACCGAGCCACGCCAAGACGGAATCTGCTACCTGAATATAACTTAATCCAAACTGTCCAAAATTAGGAAGTATATTATTAATCTGTAATATAAATGTCGAGAGGTCAAATGTGTCTGTTGTCTGTGTCAACCGGTTTAGTCATGATCATTTAGTTATAACTACTCCTATTATGATGCTGAATACATAACTGATGCATTATCAGTTAAAACGACTGCTGTTTGCATAGTATATGTCTTGTATATATATCTTATTGTCTTGCTGGACCACTTGGTCGATTTTCAGAACACCCGTTGTAGTTAGTCTCTTATGTGGAAGGATCTAAATCTGTACCATTTATATGTATATATTTTTGGAAAGTTTGAAAATTTAGCATTACATACATGTATATGTGTATGCCGTGTTAAGAAAATTCTCATTCAACAAAATATTGCAAAATGAGTAAATGTCAATAGAAAAAAATACACGGCATTTTTCATGGTTTATTTCTCAAAATGCAATAGCGATAAGACTCGATATATTAGTGGACCGAGTAGAATAGTCCTTGAACTAGTAAACGGTACCTCTCTTTTTTCAATTTTGATTAGATCGATCCCAGAGGATTTTTTTGTCTATCCCACCTTAGAAAGTATATTTATTATAAAAATTTCAGAAAACATTTAAAAAAATCAAGGACGAATTTACTGGATTGCATTGTGCTCTTTACAATGGTACAAATTTGAAGTTTCTAACAAGAATAGTTTTCTAGAAATACTGCTTGGAAATTGTTGAGTCTGCTTTAAATTGAAGTGCCAGAAATAGGCATTTAAGTTTTGCGACAGGAATATGTGATCATGGGAAAGCTAAATTTTAGGATCCAATTAAACTGTTTGTAATTAGAATTTCTAATTATTTGTTCACTAACGTATAGTTTGACCACCAACTTCAATCGATAAATTGTTTTTTGTTCATTTTGAGCCCAAGGTGTCCAGCAAGACCTTAAAAGCTGAATTATCTCTTTACACTTGGAAACTCTCCAATGTATTGCGCACATCACCTCGGACGTCAAACAATCGTCGATTGCATTTTTTCAAATCGACTGATGAACATAGTACGCGTTATGTAGAGGGATGAGCCAAGTTAATATTTGATTTCTTCAGAGACGAGAAACAAGTAACTATCAGAGTGAATTGATAAATGATATCTGTTTTGCTTGTTGCTGCTTTTTTCTTCCTGCACAAGACTGCAAAATGTATCTGAGGTTTACCAACCATGCTGTTAACTTGGCATAATAGGAAATATGTATTGCTTTGTTCGATACTTAGTTCATCATTGTCTGTGTTTAAGTACCAAGAGAGGTTATAAGTGTATTATTATTAATAAAGAAGTTAAGAAGAGTATTTACCTGTCTTCACATGGTTTACTCACAGACTTAGGTAATCGTATGAGTTTGGAAAAAGGTTTGCCATTGTCAAGTGACCTATCCAGCATCGGTTAATTTAACTGGTGTTAATTTAACTGACGTCATTGTTCGAAAACACGGTCGGTCACCAGTGTGTCCGTTGTTGTTTCGCTTGGGGACAGAACCCTCACTCTCGGCTTTATATGAAAGCATCCACAAATGCAGCCAATAGGGGACAGCCACGACCAGGTGATATAACTACCGTGTTTTGGAACAATGACGTCAGTTCCGCTTTTTAAATTAACTAATTAACGGCTATGCTAACTCGAATGCAATACAGATGATTGTCTTTGAAAATATGCAATAAAAATAATAAGTTTAGATCTTTCCCTTTAAGGTTAAAATTCCCTCAAGATCCGCTGTCTTTTGGCTCTCATTCTCGTAAGCGTATATATATTATTTGGTTAATTTCTATTGCTTTCAAATATTAGTTCCCATGATGAATTATTCTTGATCCTTACCGAATATCATGTTTGCTACATATTTATCAAAAGCTTTCTACATTTCTGTACAAGACCACTGCCGTCTCTCCATTGGTCTAAAGGTTATCCACAACAGCTCGAGATTAAGATATGTTAATAAAACTTGTTTCTGTGAGTTTATTTAAGACATAAGATGATTTATCAGTTTTAATCAATGGACATCCCTGTACCAGTGTGGTTAATATTAGAGATAAATATTTTTTGTTCAGAAGGAAAATTTGGCTTATATTTACGCGGATATACTCTTCATAATCTAAGTGATTTTCATTGCTACACTCGTACACTCTTAGAAATAATGGTTATTTGAGGGTTATTTAGAAGAGAGGATGGTTCTATATGGAACCATAACGACAAAATAGGTTCTTTGATATAAGAAGAAAGGGGAGATACTTGGAATAGTTCCTGGGAGGGTTCCCTATAGAACCATAAAGGGTTTCACTAGAGCCATGACTGAAGTACTTTAACGGGTTCCAGTTGAGCCGTATTTTTCTAAGATTGTAGACATCAGACATGACGATATTGGATTCATCTCCGGAATAGACAGAAGTGATACGTTACTTGATCTATTTGGTCAATAAATGTCAAGAAAGCCACGCCTGAAGTGACATTCAATTGACAGCGTGTCTGTATGGTTATAGCCTGTGGTCATACAAGCTGGTCTTGGGCTATCAGAGTTTTCTCTGAGAACAAAATCTATATTCCTAAAGAGACGCAGATAAATGCAGATTATACAAGCGGATTTCAGAAAATAAATTGGCCTGAGTTATGCGATAATTGATATTTTCCATAACATTATTAGAAAAAGAAGTACCACATCAAGACCCATACGGTGGTGCAGCATTCTATCACCCGTTTGATTGAAAACATTAGTAGTTGATCATGATTGATCGATTGGTGTTTAACGCCACATTCGGCGGTATTTCAGCTACGTTGTGAACATGTAGTCAAATTCTTTTATCTCCGGTTCTATATTTAGGTACAAATTTCAATCAGTCTGCACCCTTGGCAGTAAACATCAAAAATGGAAAATATATCACTGGAAAACGTAAACATTGTGGTGTTTGGGGGGGATAAAATATATCGACATCAAACGACTCATTTTTTAATCTAAAAATTGTAAATTTCGTGTTTACAGCCATGTCCGATATAGCTATTTACAATCATTCATAAAAAGTAACGTCGAGTTAACGAACCACTAGCGCTGTGTTCTGTTTGGTTTTTAACCGAGGGTGGTATATAGTGTTCTCGGATCGACAATGTATAGGAGTTGTTGCATCGACAATGCTACACAATAAAGTAAAAATACAAGGATGACCAATATTAAGAAGACGTGACTGTGCATTTAAATCAAAAATTTATTCAATTTAATTTAATTTATGTTACGCTTCATTGCCAAATTAAAATCTGTGCCAGACTTTTTTTTTTTACCTGAGCTTATATTGGGAGTTGTTCGATATTTCTTTACTAAGCTTCATACGTGTAAACTCGTTTATCAGGAAATAAATTGGTGTATTTTGATATTTTCATGTTTCTACGGTGAATTTACATGACCATCGTGTATGAAGAAAGCTAGTTGTCATCAGCACGATATTTTAAAATAGGTGGAATATAGTACATTGTCTCATCAAGAGAAATTAACATGTGTTTTAAACATGTTTATTATTCAAATAATTCTGTCGAATCGTTTTTTAAGTTAACCATACGGCTATCTGGTTTTGACTGCATCGTTTAATATCTTTTGTTACGATTATCTTTCCGTAAATTGGAAATATCAAATTTGGTTCCAATCGCATATACCAAATTGGCTTGAATAGTTCTTACTCGATGAACAATAGGCCTATACCACTGGAGAAAATAATCTCAATCGACCAAGTCGGTCCTAAATTTTAATCATATTACATTTTCTTAAATTGATACAAAACGCTGATCGTGCCTATACGTATATAACATTGGAAGTCGCGTTAGTGTTAAACCGATTGCTAGCAACCCACCATGCAACAGTGGCGATATTTGATTTATATTGGGGGCAAACAGAAGCGATGCGTTACCCGGCCTATTTGGTCAATAAATGTCAAGGAAACCTCGCCTGAGATGACATTCAATTTACTGTGGGGCTGAATGGTTATAGCCCACGGCGATACAAATCCATAAATTTATTGGGCCGACTTGATATTTCTCTGTGAAAGGAGACTATGTTCTTAAGGGTTTCAGATATAAGCAGGGAATAAATGTGCAGTCCACAAATATCAATATTAGGCCTATATCCGGTGATATTTATGATGTCTTTTATAAAACTGTTTAGTCCACATACTGACAAATTCACAAAGACAGTATAACAGGAAAGCCCTTCTTTTCACACTTGTAATACTAAATGTACTTAAAAATTCAATATACAACTACAGTTTCAAACCTTGGCTGCTAAGATATGCGTCTAATATCTGAATTGAAAGTGTATAGCATACAATTGGCAGGGACATAACGTGTTGGTCTGTGAATGGCACCGCCCGTACTAAATGGGGTCAGCATCGACTTAGTCTTGTTAACCCTCTAGGGCCCGGAACTAGTTTCAGCTACATTTGGAACGGTCATCCAGGAAACAGGAAATGATAAACAAAAGGGTACAATCTACCTCCTCTACAGAAAAGGCCACTGTTTGAGAGGAGGATAACTCTGGGAAATAGTAAAAACAACCACCCAAAGGATTTATCTACCTTAAGGGACCTCATAAACAGTATGACAAATTTGTCATACTGGGTTCTAGAGGGTTAAATGTTTGACCAATCATAAATATGTGTTCCGTTCTTTATAATCTAAATTTATGTTGTAATTTGCGTCTTTCTTCATAAACGATCTAATTCATCGCTATGTATCACTATATTGTAGTGAATAATGGCTGTAAAAAATAACTTTTCGTGAATCACCAAACTAGACACGTAGTCTGTATGATATGTGAAGGAGGAGACTAGCTATTTTGGACCATATTTCGGGGTTTCACTTCTAGTTTTAAAGACAAATGTCCCGGTTATATATTTTCCCAAACTTAGATGCAGTATCTCTAATAGTCTATCATATAGGGTAGTCTGAATTATCCAAAACCATCGGTTGTGACGCCAGTTGTTCACAACCACAGTGTGTTTGCCATCATAGTAAAAAGCTATTGTCTCGCGTCTGGTCACCATAGCATTGGTTGACAATTACTCCGATAAACTTAAAAGTTCTGACTAACGCAAATGCTAACTCAGCAATGTTGGATGAACTATATTCAATTTCGAAACACTAATCAAATGAACAGTCATAGTTTAATGAGCATTGAGGATTATTACGATTCATCTCAGCTAGGAACTCGATCAAGTTTGGATGATTACGGAAGTCTCCATAATCTGCCAATGTGCCCGAAACCACATTACCATCACGGTCCTGATGGTAATGACTGGTCACGTTTCTTTCTGAATTAATAGGTCGGATTCAGAGTTCATAGTTAATTGTCACTTTCAGCAATTCAGTTAGTTGTTTGGGCGTCTGTTTACTCTCTAGCATTTAAGGGATGTAAGTGTCTTTCTCTACATGACTTATGTGTACCTTGTTCAATCTCTGTCGATAGGTTTTATTTATTTATTCACTTATTTATTTATTTATTTATTTATCCGATGTTAGATCAGCAGGATTAAATTCCAATTACAGATCATTGAGCAGCATTATTTTGGGAGGAAAACTGGATAGTAAATTTAACCATAAAACCCATGACATTCCGCAGGTTGCTGTTATATCAGCCCACATGCGGTCCACTGAATAGAACCCGCGACGCCAGAGATGAGGAGGATATGTGGGCCAGAAGCATACACTGTAGACCACTCCGCCACAGAATGAATACCGAACTTTCAGAGCCGTATTCTATGTTGCTCTTAGGTGCAGCCGTATGAATGAAATGGAGAATTAGTATATTTGTTAACTTTCCGTTTATGTCAGACCAAGAACAAATGTAGGGTGTGCCCGGAAGTTGAGTGAATTGTGGTAAATATTACAGATCACATGACGTGCCAAAAATAAACTTCAAAAGATTGGGCATACAAATCACGAAGAGTGCTATTGAAAATCTTGCTCAACTATTAAGCCAGATATCCAATAAAAAAACACAATGCCACGTTGGCTTTGCGTCCATTCAAAGGTGCTAACTTGCGGTATTTTACACACCGGCCATTCTGATGTAGTATTCATGCGAATCTTGTAAACAGTTGCCATCGTTTGGTGGATCCTCTGTTATATCGAAAATGGGGAGGGGATACTAACAGAGTAACAGTGTTATTGAACTCCGCAGGTGAAATTTTATCTTATAAAACAATGTCTCAATATGCCATTATTGTGTACAACAGCGTTTAACGTCATAATATTTGTTTCAAGGCCGCAGTAAGGTCGAAAGACGATTTATTCAGATGGAGAAATTTAAAATGTAATCAAATTTTATCACTGCCAATGACATCCACGACCTCGGAAGAAACGATAATCCGCTATTAAATTCGAATCCATTTGGTTTCGATGGTTGAATGAAGCTTTTGGTGGTTCTGGTGCTATACGGGTAAAGTGTAAACAGGAAGTTGATCTGTTTGTGATGTCTGTGTGTGGCTACTTGTGATTGTCCTTCCTCGTGGTCGCTATTACCAGTGACGTCGAAAGAGGTTTCTTTAACCCACTGAGCTAGCACGGCCCCATTTGAGCAAAAAACATTAGGTATCAATCAATCAGTCAAAGTACTAACTATTCACATGTATTCTTATGTCAGGTATACTTGAACCCGCCCTACTACGCCCTGTTTATAGCCAGTAGCTTAAAGTTGTCTGTTTTATAAACCACGTGTTCAACAAACTAGTATTATTAACGTGATTAAAAATACCGGGAAAAAATAATTAAGGGAAACAACACGTTTCCCTCTTGTTGTAGACCTATATTGCGACGTTACCGTGATCGCTGTCCCTGTACGGCTCAGTATTTCTCATACACTAGTATACCACTAGACTCGGGGTCTTGTATGGCCAAAGAGAAATAATCGTGTTGTAGTAAAACATGATAAATTGGGTATATACGGACGCGTGGTAGAACATAATTGAGCATAAAGTGGATGTCATGTCTATCTTTGTATGGAAACATAGCGCTTTGTCAGAAAAAAGAGAAGTGATTAACAAAGCGTAAATCTCTATTAAATTCAATCAAAAGTTTCCGAGAAACATCTCAAAAGTAGAGCAACATAGATTCAAATGGAAATTGCACAAAACAAAATATATAAAGCTTAATTACAGGGAATCGATGTTTATCATTGTGTATGGGTACATCCTTATGGTACAGTCAACTTGAGTAGTGTTGAAGAAACTGTAATACTCTGTATTTGATACATAATCCTTAAAGTAAATCACATTGACACAAAGATGTCTTTTAATTAAAACGGATAATCTGCTGTATAACGTATCGGCAAGGAGCGTTGGCACCATCGAGAGGGTAATGTATTTTCTACCGCTTATAATTAAAGAGAGGATGTCGTGGAGAGATTTAAAGTCTACCACGTTAAAACCTAGTTAACGGAACGTCAAGGTGTTTGTAAGAGACGGCTTTGACTGTCTGATCGACTCATTGTCCACCACACCTGAGCCGTCTATCTACATCCTCTAGCGTCAATGCTGCATCATGGGAGTGTATTCAGCTGTCTCACAAACGCCATATATCAGAAGGGGACTACATACTAATGCTCAAATTCTATTAAGGGTAACAGTTGACGGGTTTGGAATTCTCAAGACAAAAAACTTGACGGTGCTTACATCTTACTATTGCCGCGAGTGAGGATGAATACCAAGGCTAATTGTTTACGGCTAAATGCATTTGTGGATTCTATTTAGATACATTATTGGCTTACAAAGCCTTACGCCGAAACATGAAGGAACAACCAGTGTCTTTATTATCCAATGAATGTCTAATCGAGTCGAGTTACAGTCCACATCAACGCGTAAAAGGAGATATCGACGAGGAAGGGACGACCTTTAATACAAGTCTGCCTAGACAGCAGCTGAGAGAGACAATCGCGAAACATGCCAGCTAAATAAAGAGGGAATTCGCTCCAAACTATCAACCATTCTGTCTCATCCGAATTCCATAATCAGTTATAAGGTTAAATATGCATTTATTAAAAGAAGATTGAAAAGGATGGAACCAAAAGAGAAAAAAATTGAACTCTCCGAGGATAGAATACAGAAAGAACGGACCATGATGTAGCTAATATTACACTTGGAATAATTTCAAATCATCAATACGAGATACATTTCTCCCCGAAACTTCATACAGTATGGTGAAGTCTGTAGCTATAAGGTCTGTTATCTAACGACCAGAACCGTTGCCGTAGAAGAGGAGCATAGTCTTGGCCAAACTTGGCGGCGCCCATGGAATTGATGAAACAAGTATTTCATCTCTGTTTGCTCGTATCAGTTCAAAGTTCAGTTTAATAGCTGCAACCATATGTTTGGCTAACAAAGATAAACATAAGCAATACAAGCAATATTTGTTTTCATCTTTTTTAACGATAACATCGTCGTATGTTTGCAAAAATCAGTTAGCGCATAGATCATTCTTTGGTCGGATAATTTGCGAAGCCAAGTTTATATTTGTGTATTTATTCCGTTGAGATATCTTTGCCACGGTATTTGTCTGGAATTCAGCGCCAAGATTCCGTCTATGGAAATCCCCCGATTACACCGCGGTTGGTGAATTACCAAAACTGCTCCCTTTGTATATAGCTTGACTAATTTGTAATTTATATTTCTTTCTGAAGGAAAATGGACCCTGGCGACACGGATTGGACTTGACAGGCTTCCAAATACAGCTCACCTAAACAATTGTTTATACGATCTTCGAGATATATGACAATCCATCTTCTATAGGACACAGTAAGACGTTTAATAGGTAGCTTGAATAAGAAATCCCCAGTGGTCGCCAAACTGTCAGACCGAATACACACGGCCAGACTGATTTCTGACCTATTATGGTACAGATCTTTGAACCAAGCACTGGACCAACCATGGTCAATGTGCCAGTTTTAACGTTCAAGGTTAATGCTGTAATTAACTGAGTGGGAGTTATTTCTATATGTGGTAAATTGTCAGCTGACAAAACACTTCAGGAGTTTCTGACACCCTGTGCCAGTTTTGACAAATTTCTCAATTGCTGCTTGGCCGGAGTTTAAGACTTCGATCCATTATGGCGAGATATACCTTGGACTTACGAATGGGATTCTAAATATAATTGATAGATCAGATGCAGCGAAAGTGGGGTGATATATGCGTACTTTGCCGTTTCCTCTTAACCATTTAAGAGGTTTATTCCGGGCTTATCTCCCTTACAACACATGGTGTACAGTACATATAGTAAACGTGACCAATCAGAGACACCATTTATTGATCTAAGTCATTCAGTAGAGCCTGCTATTGGTCGCCACGAAATTTGTTGGCACCAATCAGAGAGCGCGTTACTGTCTCGGCAATTATTATAAGTCGTTCACATAACTATTTGATTTCTATCTTTTCAGTAAACAGATAATAGACCTGTATATAGTTTAGTTTGGGATGATCGGTCCGTCAAAGGTTGTAATGGTGAGTAGTTCTGAGTAAAACACTTATCTTAAATATACGGCTTTATTCATGATTAGGGAGAATAAATACGTTTCTTGATTTATTTGTTGAATAAAGGACACCGGTGTCTTACGCTAATGTCCATGAATGCCTTGACAGTTATACTTTTGACATTAACTTTGACTCAAAAACAGTACGAGCGGACAAAATTTTGTCGGTAAATTCCTGTATTTATTTTTTGTAAAAAAATTTTTAGTCCGTTTTTATATGTTTGATTTTTTATGTTCCCACATTTTTTCTTTTGATGGATGTGGATGTCATGCTTTTCTTTCCATGGAAACATTGTGCTTTGTCAGAAAAAAGAGAAGTGATGAACAAGACGTAAATCTCAATTAAGCTCAATCGAAGATTTCCGAAAAACATCTCAAAAGTACAGCAACACTGCTTCAAATGGAAATAGCACAAAATAAGTAATGTAAAGCTTAATTACAGGGTATAGATGGTTATCATTGTGTATGGGTGCATCCTTATGGCACAGTCAACAGAACTACTCATATGGCACAGATGAGTAGTGTTTAAGAAACTGTGTTTGTTTGTTTGATTGGTGTTTAACGTGGTACTCAAGGGTAATCCACTTATATGACGACGGAGACAAAAATAAAACGTACAAACAGATCCGCTTCCTGTTTCCCTTTAGATCTGAGAACACCGGGGCAACAGAAAGCTCCTCCTCTTTTCTCGCCTCTTACGATCGACCGAGGAAGCCGAGGGAGTATTCTGCAGGACAGACCAACCCGCTCCCCCACGGAGCTTAAGAAACTGTAATACTCTGTATTTGATATACAATCTTTAAAGTAAGTCACACTAGCACAGGAATGTCTATTAATTAAAACGGACGAATCAGCTGCATTTAGTACGTAATGTATCGGCAAGGAGCGTTGACACCGCCGAGAGGGTAATGTATTTTCTACCGCTTATAGTTAAAGAGAGGATGTCGTGAAGAGATTTAAAGTCTATCACGTTAAATCCTAGTTAACGGAACGTCCAGGTGTTTGTTAGAGACGGCTTTGACTGTCTGATCGACTTGTTGTCCGCCACACATGAGCCGTCTATCTACATCCTCTAGCACCAATGCTGCATCATGGGAGTGTTTACAGCTGTCTCACAAACGCCATATATCAGGAGGGGAATACATAGACCCTACTCATGCTCAAATTCCATAAGACAAAAACTGGCCGGTGCTTACATGTTACTATTGCCGCGAGTTAGGATGAATACCAGTGCTATTTATTTATGGCTAAATGCATTTGTGGATTCTATTTAGATACATTATTGGCTTACAAGCCTTAGGCCGAAGAATAAAGGAACAACGAGTGTCTTTATTATCCAATGAATGTGTAATGGGGCGTTAAATGCTCATAGGATTCGCGTTACAGTCCGCATCAACGCGTAAAACGAGATATCGACGAGGTAAGGAAGACCGTAATACAAGTCTGCGGAGTCAGCAGCGAGGGTGACAATCGCGAAACAGGCCTGTTAAATAAAGAGGAAATTCGCTTCAAACTATCAACCAGTTTATTGCATCCGAAAGCCACTTTCAGTTATCAGATAAAACACGCATTTATTAAAAGCAGAATCAGAAGGATGGAATTAAAGAAGCGCAAATTAAACTCTCCATGGGAAGAATATAGAAATAACAGACTATGATGTACCTAATATTACACTTGGAATAATGTCAAATCGTCCAGACAATACACATTTCTCCCGGAAACTCCATGAAGTAAGATGAAGTCTCTAGCTATACAAATATGAACATAAGCAATTTACGCGAAATTTTGCTCATCTAGTTTAACGATAACATCGTTGTATGTTTGCAAAAATCAGTTAGCGCATAAATCATCCTCTGTTCGAATAATTTGCAAAGCCAAGTTTGTGTATTTATTCCTTTGGGATATCTTTGCCACGGCATTTGTCTGGAATCGAGCGCCAAGATTCCGTCTAAGGAAATCCCCCGGTTACACCGCGGTTGGTGAATTACCGAAACTACTTCCTTTGTATATAGCTCAACTAATTTGTAATTTATATTTCTTATTAAAACGTGACTTTCTGAAGGAAAATGGACTTCGGCGACACGGATTGGACTTGACAGGCTTCCAAATACAGCTCACATAAACAATTGTATATATGATCTTCGAGATATATGACAATCCATCTTCTTTAGGACACTTTAAGAACTTAGATAGGTAGCTTGTGTAAGAAATCCCCAGTGGTCGCCGAAGTGACTTATGTCTGACCTATCATGGTACAGATCTTTGAACCAAGTACTGGCCGATCCATGGTCAATGTGCCAGATTCAAACTCTAAGGTTAATGATGTAATTAGCTGAGTGGGAGTTATTTCTATATGTGGTAAATTGTCAGCTGACAGTATACTTCAGTATTTTCTGACACCCTGTGTCAATTTTGCCAAATTTCTCAATTGCTGTTTGGCCATAGTTTAAGACATTATTTCCTTTTATATCTTGGACTGGGATTCTAAATATAATTGATAGATCAGGTTCAGCTAAACTGTAAGATATATGCTTACCTTGCCGTTTCCTCTGAACTGTTCAAGAGGGTTATTCCGGGCCTCTGTCCATTACAACCCTTGGTGGACAGTACACACCAGACGAGGCCAGTCAGAAACACAATTTATGGATCTAGGTCATTCAGTAGCGCCTGCTATTGGTCGCCTCGAAACTTGTAGGCACCAGTCAGAGAGCGCGTTACTGTTTCGGCAATTATGTTAAATCGTTCACATGACTACTCGATTTCTATCTCTTCAGTAAACAGATAATAGACCTGTATATAGTTTGGTTTGAGATGATCGGTTCGCGTAAGTTTTTTTTAATAATGAGTAAATCGGCATAAAATATGGCCGTATTCATGATTAAGGAGAATCGTAACTTTCTTGTATTTTTAGCTTAAGTGAAGTATGAAGACTTTTACCGTGAAACATAAACTATTTTTAAAGTAACAAAAGAGCTATGGTATGAAAGGAAACTGTTATGACTGTCATACAAACAGTACTATTATGTGATATTGAAATGATATAGGGCAAATATCAACGATGTTACATGTCTTTGGTACTGTAATGAATGTTAGTCAACCCCAAATTCACATTAGGCAAACCTCATGTAAAGTTCAAATCGCACAATTAAAAACAACCCCAAAACTTTAGCATTGACCCTAAGATAGCCATATGACTGTGAATTGAATTAACAATAAACGAACATTTTATGAAATATTTGTCACTGGTGTTTCAAGCATTTCCATCCGCCTTAAAACAAAAAACAAAGATAAAGGTAATCTCTTCCATCTTAAGCTAGACATCAATTTCTGAGATGCACAAAGCGGAAATGTTTAAGGTAAAATAATCATAGATTGGGTTAAATTTCTTGTTCTATGTCAACAACTAAGAAAGTATTTTTTCCTAGTCACTGGTGTAACTGCCAGTGGTGAGGGAAAACAACATAGCTTACAAAACATTATATATTTTGTCATACCTTAGCATGAATTTACTGTCATTTAAACTGTTGTTGTAGTATTGATGTGTCTGTAGATCTTTTCTTGCCAGTTCGTCACTGGTGTAACACCAATAAGCTTTATGCCATCACATACACACTTATTGAAGTAAAATCTAATGTATTAAAAGTGAATCAGCTCTGCCAAGCAAACAAACATTTCTCTCAATGGTCTCCCATAAAAATAAAAGTACGGTTAACCGGAATTCCACATTTTCATTTTTAAGTTATTCACTGAAGGAAAGTTACGTTTCCCTGAAGATGACTCCTCTATTTGTTGAATAAAGGACATCAATGTCTTCCCAGATGTATAGGAATGGTGTTACCGTTATACTGTTAACTCTTTTTTCTTTGTTCATAACTTATGAGTGGATATAGTTTTGTAATTTTGTTTATTTCTAATGGATTTGTTTGAGTCCGTTTCTACATTGTTGATGGTTCCCCTTTTTTAATTTTTGATGTGATCTGGGTTTTGGGATCCATATTGGAATACCTGTCTTTGGAAAGTTGAATTAGTTCCAGGAACGATTCCCTACATCAATGAGGCTAGTATTTATGGAGAGACAGATAAGCTACGACTGCTCAAAATAATAGAATAATTCAATTTTTCACAATTAGCATATGATATATACCTCCCGGTTTTGCACCGTAATTAGTGTGAAGAAGACAATACATCGTCATCTAAGTGCAATATCCTTGAGTTAGACGTTATAACCCAAACAAACAATCCAGCGAGTAACCAACGAATTACTCTTTGGAAAATATTAAGCGTACATTCCAAGACATCTGCAAGCCCACAGGGATAAACTCATATCCTCGAAGATTTACATAAGCAATTGGCCCTCGGCTGTGGTTAAGTTGTCAGCTTACTAATCCTACTTCGATGTACTGATCTCGGGTCCGAGTCCGTCTGTCGACCAAAAGGTATACGAGTGAGTCAGATGATGTGGCTTACCCTATCGCGGACGTGTTTTTGTTTTACTAGGTTTCTTCCCGGTTTCCACCGTTTTAATTCAAGGAATAATGTGAATGGGACGATCCGACGTCTTATAATTGAAATATACTACCACGGTAAATCCAAATCGGACAAACAAACCCAAACACTCATTGACACAAGTTGCAAACTTATATCCTTACCGACTTGATTGATTTACATAACACATATTTAATCTTAACAATTAATCAAATATTCCCTGGTGGGTGACACAGACTTACGTTTGGAATTAAGAAAGACAGCAACCCAATTACGACAGTACCGACACATGGCACTGTCCTTGTGTCTCTTCGATCAAACTCACTTAGAACTTCAGCAGGTGTCGTAAAAGACTTCCCCTCAATTGTGGTGTATGACTATTTAACCGTATGATACAATTTAATGACACAGTGTGAAATGGACATCCCGTCGTCATAATGGAAATTGTTTTGATACCAATTAAACAAACAAGTCGTATTACTATCTCCAAATATACACAGATAACATAGTTACAGCTATAAACAAAAACTAGTATTTTGACCTGTACTGATATTGAAATTCTGACGATGCCGAAAACACTTGTGACCTAACCATCGCCAGGGCGCAATCAATAAACTTCATTCGTGTGTTATTTCCAACAAATGCAAACAGCGCTAAACAAGATTGAATGACGGAAGTGGGGTATTGCCATTATTGCTTAATAATTAATGTCAAATATCTCGAAATACTTTTGTGACGTATATTCTATAGCATACAGTCGAATGCTTTTATTTTACATCAGATTGCGGGTACTGCACACAAAATTAATAGGTTATTCTCGTACCGAAAGCCAATCTAACAAACAAAATGGTACATCCATATTTGTGTCCTACTAATTAATAGGGAATTGCGGTTTCCTGAAATACAACGCTAAAAGATGTGGATCCTCAAACGTTCTTTAGGGACAATAACATACATTTATCGCGAGAAATTGACACCAAACCATTAATAGAGATCGAGTTACGCAAATCTCTGTTGATAACATAATGCCGTTCTTTCCCTGATAAGGGTTTACTGACGATGCTGATAGATGTTGAACAGAATGAAACATCATCCCACACCCTTTCTGAGAATCGGTCCATACATTAGGGATGTTAATGATCTAAGGTTTTATATTACAGGTACGAAGGTGTTAAATTAAAGCTTTATTGCTACAACACTAGTACAAACACACAAATATCGTAAAACCCCTCTGATATGGAATCAGGCTGATTTGGTTAAGAGGGTTGCTAAATTAAGGATTTGTTAATGGTTTTGTCGTATTGGACGTTATGAATATATAACTATATTATATTATCTCGCCAATGTCAGAATTGGCAAGATATTGGGACTGTTTACTCTGTTCGATATTCCTACGCCTGAACGTAATAAAAAACCATGACTTATAGCTGCTGCTCAACAAGATTAAAATTTATTATATGTTTCCAAATTAGATTGTCATAACATTTATCTGTCCCTCTAATAAGGGAGTGGGAACAACATAGCTTACAAATCATTATATATTTTTTATCATACCCTAACATGAATTGCATTTCAGGTTTACTGTCATTTAAACTGTTCTATAGTATTGATGTCTCTGCAGGTCTTTTCTTGCCACTTTGTACAGAGTGCATATCACCTCTGTAAGGTATTTACGTTTTCGTTTGATATTATTTGCGGATTAAGCCATAAGGGTGAAACATTCCCAATTCTTTTATACATTTCACACAGTCCTGTCCGATCAGATAATTGTCTGATCACCACCAGTAAAGCATATCTTTCTCTACACTTGTGATTGTTTTGGGTTGTGTATCTTTTTCGCCATTTATCTATGAGTAGATTTCTTTCACCCATTGGGCTGGCACGCCAACGCCGTCAATTGAGTGAAATAAAATGAAATGGCGTAAAATCCCTATCCACAATGCCGTTCATATAACTTTCGTCCTTTGTCAGGGTAAACACCTCGAGCATTTAAATACTGCATCTTACCACAAGATGAAGTTGCATTGGCATGCTGTTTTTACCTCACTTCTTGATCTATTAAAGCACAGCGAAATATATTTCCCACAAATTTGCTATAGATGGTTTGTCCATGCAACTCGTTATGAACGAACCGGCGAACTGGGAAGGAGCTGGTGCACTGAGGGTCTCCCCCGGGGCTGATCTGTTTGTGATTGTCCCGTGTTGTCTTTCGTCGTTGTCAGTAACATCTGAATGATTTTCAGCACCCATTGGGCTGTCATTCCGTTTTATTTATTGAAAAAACCTTAAGTATGGCGTAAAATCACCAATCAACTCAACAAACACCAAGATCCAACGAATGCCCCAGGGTGTGCTTCATCAAAAGTATCATAGATTTGTTATAAGTCATTGGCACCGAATAGGTGATTGAGATGGAGCAATATCGATTGTAAGAGAATAGTATCTCGTCTGATGAAAGCCATGTTGATAAGGCCGAAATATCTACCCCCCAAGCTACATCATAACAATTAAACGAACAAGTCGTATTACTATATATCTCCAAATAATACACAGATAACATAGTTACAGCTATAAACAAAAACTAGTATTTTGACCTGTACTGATATTGAAATTGTGACTCCGTTTCATTGAGTGAAATAACCTTAAGTATGGCGAAAATCCCAAATCAACCCAACAAACACCCCGAACCAACGACTGCCCTAAGGTGTGCTCCATCAAAAGTATCATAGTCATTGGTACCGAATCGGTGATTGCAATGGAGCAATCATATCTGTAGTAGGAGAATGGTATCGCGTCTGATTTAAGTCATGTGGATGAGGCCGAAATATCTAACAACTTCCTCCATGCTACATCATAACAATCAGTCCTTCATGCCCTTCGGGAGTCTGGGAGTAAGATCCAATCCCAGAGACACCTGCAGCAGCTTTAATTAAGGTTAAATCGTCTGAAAGCATTTATCGTGAACGACTCACATGAGAAGCGTCTCCACAAATGCATTGAACGTGCTAGAGAACGATGTTAAAGACAAACATGTTAGCTTGCCAGGCAAAGTGTGTGAAATTTTGCTTAATAGTGTTAAATTGTTTCAGGGCCCGCGGCCATGGCTTTATGGTTAGCGAGTGCGCTTACATGTACTAATCCTACAGGGATGAAGATAACCAAGGCAACTACAAATTCCAAAAAAAAACGTTTTAACCCCGTGCTTAAGCCTTACTAATCTTAATTCGATTTACTGTTCACGGGATCGAATCCGCCTGTCGACCATCATGTATATGAGTGAGTCACACGTTGTGGCTCCGGCAATTATAGAGGTGGCTTTTATGCGATTTCCTAACGGGTTTCCACCGTAATGCGACAAGGAACGGTGAAGTGGACAATCCGTCGTCATATAAGCGAAATACCCTTGAGTACGACGTTAAACCTCAAATAAACAAACAAATTAAAAAACAGAAGAATATTTCCATCAAACTGATATTATTGTAGTAGACGTATACCAAACTAACATTTGTTAATAGTATAAATAGAAAACTGCATTTAGAAGATGTTATTTTAACAAAATAAATTGCATATACTATAAACTACAAAAAATAGTTTTGGATTGAATATCATACTTAAGGTTATTTGACCCAGATGACGGCGTGCTAACCTTATGGTCGAAGAAAAGCACCCTCGACAGCCACAAAAATGACTCTACGGAAAAAAACACTGGGTGCGTTAAAGAGATGATTCCGGAGATGGGTGGCATTGTGTTACCGCTACATGCTAGTATGATGGCAAACCGATTTCTCGCGAACGAGCTGTCTTGATGCAATGACCATTTAACATACAGACACCTATGTGGGTATACAGTCGGCTTTATCTTCTATCCTGTCTCTAAGTCGTTTTAGCCAAGACCCTATAAGTATTGATTTGTCTGGGAGGCGGATCGCTTTTATGAAGTGGACTTATATATAGCTGTATTCTGATTGCAACTTGGAGCCGGCTTACCGGAATATTGTCGCTTACGAGTGGCTCCTCGCTACCCTTTGCCCACTGAAGTATTCCGCATCAAGTTCTTTATTCCATAACAAATCTTAGACAGCCGTAGATCTAACTGTCTGGTGAAACCCTTCATTCTATCATTATTTCCCCACAATGTGATATTACCAAGTGTGTTTTGATCACCAGGCAAGACCAAGTATTCATCTTTCAACTGCGCCAACAGAGAACAGCGCAGCTATTATATATTCTTGCCAACTAGGAATTGGTTTCTGGATGGACATGTTAGTCTATTTTGATACTAACCTCTTTGAGTGGCATTTTGAAGCAGGGATAGTAACATAACAAGGCGATTTTTGCGGATATACAACTTCTGGATTTATTGACGAGCAACGTTTTGGAGTAGATAGTAGCACCGTTTTAATGCTATTGAAAGGGTGCTAGTATCTGCTCGAAACGTTGCTGATCAATAAACCCAGAAGTTGTATATCCATAAAAATCGACTTATGTTATTTTTATACCGTTGAAATAAAACATATTATTGAGGTCATGTTTTGAATGATATGTTCTTCACTTGTATAGCGTTCAAGGTCATACCGATCGTCAAACCGGGATTGGCGAGCCAGGTCCTCCAGATGCAAATTAGCACACGGCCGTGGCTCAGTGGTAAGCGTGTGCGCTTGCTTATTATACTTTGATTTGCCGTTCTCGGGATCGATTCCGTTTGTCGACCATCAGATATTTGAATGAGTTGCACAATGTTTCTCCGGCAATCGTCGTTTTGGTTTACGAGATTTCCTCCCGGTTGTTCACCCTACTTAGGAACGACACAGTTCGAAGTGGACGATCCTCGTCAAAAAAGTGTACCCTTGTGTACGAATGTAGCATGGGCTACATCAGGCAATCGCTGCGTAAATCTGATCGCTGTATCTAAAACCGCAACAAATGGACCTTCCATCATTATTGTATACCTGTTCAGTATCGAACAAAAGCTCCCATTTGGTAAAACAAACCGCATCTCTAAACGGACGTCAGCACGCGCACTGATGGACGTTACATGCCAAAATACAGTCCGCCATGAAGGGCAGCAGCGCACTGTGATAATTTACTGTTAAGAAATTTCTATAAATATTGTCCGCGTTAAGGTTTATTTGGACGACAATGGTGGACTGTTTTCTTCTAAATAACTTCCTTGATGAATTTCCTATTCATCTGATTTCAATATCAATTTATTGGCGTAGTCAGATGTAATAGGATTTACGAGTTCGGGAGGAATTTCGTTTAACCTGTCCTTAGTTGTTGTGTCGTCCACTTCAGAATGGTTGAGTATTAGACCTACGGTGGGTGTGCTCAGCATATGTATACAATTTACGCAGGGTGTAAATATTTTGTGAGCGAAATAAGATGCTTGGAAAATCTTGTCAATCTAAATCTCCGGCATGTGTTAAGATACATTTAACAGTGAAGAAAAACACAGCGTAAATTTAATTTTATACAGAAGTCAATAACCCCGCGCAGGTAACAATCAAGTTTTTACTCCTATATGAAACAATAGAGATACATTTTAAACCATGAAAGTTTCTTCCATTCTTTTTTTTTCAAAACCTGGCTTTACAGTGCTTGTCGTGGATAGTCCGTCCAGATAACCTATGGGTTGTTTTAATTTTGCTATGGACAAGGTATTTATGGTAACCATCCCTTTGCATTGGCAATTTGTGTTATTCATTTGGCCTAATTGGAATTGACATTTTTTACCATACTCCATTGTATTGGCATGTAACGATAGCTGTTTGCCTATAGGTTTATTCACTTATTGTCAATCATATTTATTCTAATTTACAATGCATTACTTCTTAGCACGTGCCGATGTTCAAACGTAGACGTGATTTGTCGAATATACTGTAGATTTGTCTCAAATAATTGGTAATAAACCATCGATTGGTACCGAGAAGTGTAAACACATCATAAAAAATCAAATAATGTCCCGTCTGATTCAAAACGTAACTAGTGAATCTAGAAGACTTTAAACATCTTAGAACACCCTTTATCCCTGTTACTATTCGTCTATACTCAAAGGATGTCAAACGTTAACGGTCTAATTCTAGATAGAAAGGAGAGTCAATTGAAGTTGTACCGCCTGGAGCCATTTTATATCTAAACGAAAAGATCCAGATAGCCCCTATCTGCGAATTGATATAGGTGTCATTAAATTGGCAGTGTGGATCTGGGCACACTATCGTGAAACGTCATATAAGCATTGGCGTCACCTTACCGTAGTCTAACGAGGACTAACGTCAGTTAAGATAATAATTTGTCCAACGAACTTTCATGAAATAGAGTATACCCTGGTCCCGAAATCCAGGTTTAGTTTCCAGTTGGCCAATGGTTGCAACAGTTGGCTGACAAACAGCCAAGCTCAGAGAAAACAACCAGTTGCATCTTAAACATTTGTTTTCACCCCTTTCACTCCAATTAGTTCAGTATCACTTCGATAGTTCTGAGCTTTCTGGATAAGGGCAGTTTGTTTGAAGAGTAGTAATGCTGTCTTTTTCTAACACTGGAGAAAAAATAACTTTCCACCAGTATCAAAACATCTCACATATTACGGTTGTGATAGTGCCAATTATCTTTGAATACACCCTCGTCATATAAGTGAAATACCCTTAAAACGTAAACGAATATTCAATGAATCTGATAGTTCTGTATACAAGGGAAAGGTTAACCTCACACTGGAATTATGACATTCCTACAATCTAATTAAAACCAGATCTCAAAAACGTTCCCCGTGTTTTGTGTGTCGCTATATTGAGATCTAACGCAATCACACCATCTACAATGTCGATTGGTTTCTTAAATTGAACAATCACAGAGCTGCTTCTCAATACTGGTTTGTAAAAGCTGAAGATTTTCGCCGACGAACCGAAGTTTCCCGACTGCGTCTTTTGACATGACCAACTGATACATGCCCGCACAATCAACAAACACCATTCAAAGAATAAAATTTAAGTGGAATGGCATTTCCCCCTGCTTGCATGCCACTTACAACATCAACACAAAAGAAAATCGGACAACTTCTGCTTGTTTTGGCTGAATTTGGTGTTTACCATGGCCCTGTGTTACCTGTGTTTTTATTGGACAACTGAAAGTGTGACTTTTCGTGAACCCCAGTAAGCTTGACCTAATTGAATAGCATTATTAGGGTGATTGCCTTAGATCACAATATAGCGACAAGCAAAACCCGGGGAGCATTTGTGAGATCTGATATTAATTAAATTCGAAATTCCTAGTATAGTTTGGCGGAACTTAATTTTCTTTGACATAATTCTACAGACAAGTGCGAAAGGATAAAATAAAAGAGTTCAGAGACAAAATAACCATAGTCTTGTGAAACACTCTGCCAAATTGATAACAGAACTGCTATCACATGATTTCCAGTAATACATACCTACATTTGCTTTTCTTACCGCACGTCACGCGCTCTGGCTCAAGGTAGTTTGTTTGGATTTGAGCAATACTGTGTTTGCTACCCTAGCAAGAAGACTGATTATTCAACTTAACGAAACACTTCATATTTTATGGTTGTGGTAGTGTCACTTACTGTTGGTAAACACCGCCTTCATATAAATCAAATGTCCTTGATAACAGCTGTAAACAAACATATTCGCCGTCATAGGAGACAAGCAAGCTTAAGAGAGCCTCTAAGCAACGAATAAATCAATTCAGTAAACCAACAAACCAAAATCAATCACAATCAACGATAATGACATCGATCGATTGATAGCAATCAGTCAATCACTCAAGCATTTAAAAGCAATCGATTTTGGACCGGTTGGTCAAAGATCAATAAGACTAACAGCCAGTTAGATGAGGTCGTGTCATACCACAGAATTTGCTGCCACGCCACAATAGAAATTCATTGTGACGCAACGTTATATAACATATCGTTAACTTACAGAGCTTTTAGCAATAGGCCCCTGTCCAATTACAATGCCTTATTAGGAAGGTTGACCACTACCGATTAGGGAGGCCTGTCCCCAGCTCTTGTGACCAACTGCAAGTTAAGTTTTAACTCATCACCCGTGCAGCTGAATTTGTGAATCTTTACACTGTGCTGATTATAATTACAATACTGGCTTAAAATATTCTTGTCTTCAAGGCGAGCTAAAATCACTTCGTAAAGCTGAACGGAGTATATCGAACGATAATAAATACGGCTGTCCCCTATCTCTGTTTGCTCGAATAATCAGTCTGGTATCGACCACGAACTACCATTTGGATAATCCAGCAAGAGTTTACCAATCGATATGTCTAAAGGTTCTGATGAACGTTAATATTGTAAAGACGTTCTGCGCCAAACCATCGCCATAGGCATTTGTAGTTCTTCAGAAAGACAGCTCTAAAGATATTGCCGGTGTTAAAGCTTGAGAGGAAGGCATCCACGAAAGCGTAACGGTGTTCTTGTCTTTATGATATGTTCCTAGGTACAATGGCAGTCC
>JARDVA010036588.1:2576-12599 GCA_030265315.1 Mopalia swanii
GCGGGCCATGTGGAAGTCTGCCATCACCTGCTTCAGTGTGGTCCAACCCCCCTGAGTGATTCGAACAGCATGGCCCGGGTTCTCCGCGTCTGTCTAGACCACATCGTCAGGGTGCACGGTGAGCTTTATACGCCGGGAGAGGTAACTCTCACAAGGATTCACTTGACGTGGTGAGGGGTTGAGGGCTGACCGTGGTGGGCCGGACTGTGGCGTTGGCGCTGGTTGGGACGATGGCTGGAGCGTTGGTGGTGGAGGTGCTTTATCGGTCTTTTTCTTCTTTTCTCTACAGGGGCTGGTAGCGTCACGGTCGTTGTCGTGGTTCGTTTCGGCATGGTCAGCGACAGGGTGGTTGGGTGGTCCGTGAGAGAGCAGGCAGGGTGGTAGACAGCGAGAGAACAGGTAGGTGGCTAGGCAGCGAGAAAGCAGGCAGGTGGTTAGACAGCTAGAGAGCAGGGAGGAAAGCAGCAGACAGGTCAGCAGTCAAGTCTGGAATGAAGTTAAACAGCCAAAACACCTTCCTTTTATACCCGTGGCTCACGGGTGACATCCAGCTCTAACCGTTTCTAACTTGTTTCCCTGGTGTCAACCGCTCCGATGAGTGCACTCAGGTCACTGAGTACGGGTTATGGGTTGGCTTGCTACCCTATCAAGCGATTAAAAAATCCGTTGCTTATTTTTTTAACTTCCTTCGACACTTTCCGTACCGGTACAGTTATCTCGGATGTTTTGAACGCACATGCGTGGAAATCAACCAAAGTACTCCGCGGATTCGTATCTAAAATCCCACATCAAGCAAGCTTGTTTGTCGGGTAAAATCTCATTTAAACAAAACACTGTTCCTTTTTTATGTATGACTTGTTGCAAATAATTCAATTTCGTCCGCTGTAAGCATTTTAATAATGATGTAGTTCTTATGACGTCATCATATCAACACAAGAATATATAGCCTTCAGACGTCAACAATAAACACGTGGATAACTAAGTTATACGGTGAAAGTAAATCCATGGGAGTTACCCTTGTTTCGTTATTCGTTTGACAAGTGAACTGTTTATTTACTATAAACAAATTATAAACTAAGTAACATACACACTGTATTTGTCAGCGAAGACGGGCATCAACATGGGTTTGCTGCTTCGTGTATCGTTCTGTTTGTTTGTTTGATTGGAGTTTAACGTCGTACTCAAGGGTATTTCACTTTTATGACGACGGATTGTCTACTTCACACTTTTCCTAGCCCAGTTACGGTGGAAAATCAGAAGGAAACCTCTTAAAAAACACCCTTGCGATTGCCTGAAGCATAACGTTTGACTGACTCACATACCTGACGGTCGACAGACGGACTCGATTCTGTGAATAGTACATCGAAGTCGGATTAGTAAGCGCAATCGCTACCACTAAGCCACTGCCTCTGGGCCCCATATCGCTTCGCGACTTCGAGCATCGCATATGCTATTGTTATCAACTGTTAGGCCTACACACTCCAGTGTTTGCTGACTAGGTCATTTCGTTAAAACCGGTAAAGCAGCCGTTATGACTGAAAATCCTGATCTCAAAATATTGATTACTGCTAGACAGAGACCCCGAATTCGATTCGCAGGGAAGGCAAGCTAAATTGTTTTCTCTACAATAAAATATAGGCTAATATATTTATTTCGCCTTAATCGATTTAATAATACTCTTCATTTGAGATAGTGACAGTCCGTTAGAGATTTAAATATTTACTTTCCATGCATCGGTAACTCTTTCACAAACATCATGCTATTTATTATATGTATGCTATTATTAAATTACTGGGTAGTATAAATCTGCTAGACTTTATTCCCAACTATATATACAAGCGAACTAAAAAGCATTAAATCTTGTAGTTATTTATATTATTAAAGGTCTTGCTATAGGGGATAAATAAAATCCATAAAATCAAAATTGAAATATTTTTTACGAAACTTCGAGAATCTCGAATTGAAATATGGCGAAAATTAAATGTTTGCAGTACCTGCGGGGCGTTGATAAATATTCATCTGTAATATACTTGACACCATGCAGAGAAGTATCCCTTGTGAAAGACGACACCATTGCTCTTAGCGGTGCATCCTCTGCTTTTGCCGACTTTGTAAATTCCAAATGTTTAGCATCGTTCTGAATTCCAGTTGTTTGCTTCATCTTAATGAACGTCGGAGTTTAGACTAAAATTCCCATGCAGTACATTTAGTATGCCCTATCAGACATTACACATTAACGTACCAATTGTTTATCATCGCTCTGAATTCCAGCTGTTTGCTTCATCTTAATGAATGTCAGCGATTAGACTAAAATTCCCATGCAGTACATTTAGTATACCCTATCAGACATTACACGTTAATGCACCAATTGTTTATCATCGTTCTGAATTCCAGTTGTTTGCTTCACCTTAATGAACGTCGGAGTTTAGACTAAAATTCCGCATGCAGTACATTTAGTATGCACTATCAGACATAACACATTAATGTAGCAATTGTTTATCATCGTTCTGAATTCCAGTTGTTTGTTTCATTTTAATAAACGTCTGTATATAGCCTAAACTTCCCAGTACGTTGTGTATGCCTTGCCTTATACAGACGCCACACATTAGTGTTCCAAATGTTTAGCATCATACTGAACTCCAGTGGCTGGCTCCAGTTTAATTAACATCAGAGATTAGACTAAAATTCCCAGTTAAATGTGTATGCCTTGTCATATTAACAGACCTCACACATTTCTACACAATTGTTTTCTTAAACATTAAGCAAGCCCAAGTGAAGCCTGCTATTCCCCATACGCGCCTGGTCACAAAATAAATTCCGCGCCGTATGCAATGGAAAGGATTTGCTGTACCATGACACGCAATTCAAACAAACTAGACAATTAATTTATTGGCTGTTTACTATTAAGCGTTAAACAGTATGTATAGCGTTTATTGTTAATGGTAACTTCCAATGACTTTACCTGCTTGCTATAGCCTATTACACTTGAACGATGTGTTGACAATTTCTAGCCAACCACGCAAGCACGGTAGCTACAAGGATCTTCTTGCTTATGATATTCAGATGGGCAAGTTGTAGAGTGTTTGCTTGATTAAGGTTGTACTCTGTACCTTAGATCATTCCCGTCAGATAACAGTGTCCATTAGCTCCTATAATACCAGGGCAACGGGAAGCACCCTCTTTTCTGGTATATCTTAAAGGCGTCATTTGTTGTATTTTGTATCTAACTCGGTCTGTTTTTAAATTATTCGTGATATAAAATTCAATGATATTGTTGGCTGAATGATCCGGGATGGGACCCTTAATTCAGTCTTAGTGGTTTTGATGTGTATATTTATTACAGGTCTTATATTTATCTACCGGCCGGCCGGTCGGACGGACGGCTGGACGTCACACCAAATCAAACCTTACACCAAGTAAGGTCACGAAACACAAAACATATACCACCCCCCCCCCCCCCCCCTATTACGCTCAGTGTATCGTTAGTATACCATTTAATATATTATAGGCCTATATAAAGTGCTTCTGTATCTACACTATTGATTGTGTATACTGTCTCCTTGGTAACTCAATTGATAGCGCTTCAATGGTATTTTATTATTTTCTTAAATGTGTTGTACATTTTCTATAAACAGACTAGTTTATGTATTTCAACCATTGGTTATGCCGAATATGGCAAATCTTGTGTTGAGCAATAGTTTATTATCCAAAATATAATGTGTTTTATTATAGAATGTCTTACAGGCTGACAGAATCTAAAAAATAATAATTAAAAATAAACCCATAGAAAAAACGCTAAGCTTAAGTAAAATAAATACAAAATCTGTTTCTTTTGCAAACTTGCATCATAAGCATGAGCGTCCATCTTTATATAATCTTACACGGTTTGAATACACCTGGGACTTTAATACATCTTACTCCCAGGTTAATCGTAGTCATGGCAGCTGGATAGCGTTCGTTTAATACACGGTATTCACGCTTATTGATTTTTTTTATCTGATGCTAGGGCGATACTTAAACATTGAGAGTGAAAATAACAATTATAGCTGTGTAAATATATTATTGGCGTAATGATGTTGAACTGCCATGAGTTGTTAATATTTATAAAGGTTAGATAATGGCATAGGGCTGGTCTCCATACATAACCATGAGGATTGTCTCCCCCTATCAATGGTATTTGCTAATTGATATCGATCACTTAACAAATGCAACCGACTTAATGATGGATTAAATGTAAGTAGCTATTAGTTATTTTGGAGAGTTTAACATTATACACAATAAGTGTAATTCTGAAAAACATTTACACAAGTTTGACGCCATATCTCATCATTTATTATGCCATCATCAAAGGAGCAGATCGTGCTTGTGTATAGGTTATGAACATGTAATACTAATACACCTGGTAAGTAGTATAGAGTTGGCAACTCTGTTAGCATTCGCTATTACATAATAAGCAAGGGTTTAACGTTATTATGTAATAATTAGTTTGTGCGTTAGTCCGGAGCCGTTTTGATAAAGAAGGATCTGTGCGTTATCAGTAGTTCGGAGTCGATTTGCTCCTTAGTATTTGGTAAGTAAGGGCTCTACGTTAGTTAGTACGAAGGAGCGGATGAGAGCAGCACCGTCTACGTGAAGTCACCGGTGGCACGTCATGGCCGTATACAAGTACGGAAGTGGGTGTCTTGAGTCGGCGGTTTAAAAAGAAGGGATTGAATAAGTCATATTGCTGACGATAGCGGGGTAAAGACAGTGTCAATGACCGAGCCGGATGTCAAGTTATATGTTATGCAATGACTTTGACGTTGAAAAAATGCGCCATGACATCAATATGTCGAATAAGCGTGTCTCTTAGCGTCATAAAGGGGACGTTACAACAGCGACATCGTTCGAGTTATCTCCTTTGAAAATGCTAGTACACATGGCGCTATGCTGTGGTCATCCGGGCATCTGCTATTACATCCTAAAGAAGGGTTGTTACTTATCATGTCGTGGATTAGCAGAGTGACGGCTGATGTCGTGACACGGTCAAGGCTTTGACTAGAAAACAAGTGTGAGTTGTGCTTCGTTGTGTTAGAATTCGGGGAATGGTCGGGACCTGGGGTGGGTAGACTGTTGGGAGGTCACAGCATTGACTGGAGGATCGTTCGAATTATCTCCCTTAAAAAAGACAGTATAGATGACGCTGCGCTGTGGACATCCGGGCATTTTCTCTAACATTTGCTATGACATCAAAAGGAAGGATTGTAACATATCATGCCGTGGGAAGGGGATGGATAAAAATTATTGATGGTGCTGTGCTGTGATGTAGATCCGGGCATTTGAGTTATTATTATCCGTCAACCAAATTCGTTGTGTTCTGATGGTCAATTTGCAGGGGGGTAAAAACCCGTTCACCCCGGGAGATGTCACAAGAGTTCACGGGTAATATAAACACAAACATAGCCGCTTACGCTTCAAATTTTATTTTCGTAATTACATAGAACTTATTTTTTAAATCGATTTTTGGTTGACATACCAGAAACCTGTTTTTGGTGGCCCGTTTTTTGCAGCGTCATTGGCCCTTTCGATGCGGCTGGGAAAGCTGCGTTGTCATGGCAGCGCTAGTCGCCAGGGGAGGTAACTCGGAACGCAAACAAAGATCGTATCGCCGCAGAATCTATTTTCTTATGGTTTTCTCACACCCTTCGAAAAACGTCAATAACTAACAGTATTTGCTATGACATCACACGAGAGGGTTGTTACTTATCATATCGTGGCAAGCTAAAACGGGAATGACTAAAAAAGGAAGGGTGGCCCCTAGAGCTGTCATGGGGTGGTATTTTCCCGTGATGCTTTGTGCGCCATTGTGGGGCCATCAAGGTCATTTGAGCTAACATTGGCCCTGACATAACGGTTGTGACTTAGCATGTCATGGGAAGCTGATGGGTCACAACGCACGATTAAAAATTTTAAAAAGAAGGGTGGACCCTACACCTGTCCTGGATGGTGTAGGTGTCTTCCCGAGATGCTTTGCGCGCCAGTGTGGGGGTCATCTAGGTCATGTGACAGATCGGGTCATTCAACGTACATCACCAGACTACTGTATTTTTGTCTTTCCATGTGCTGATTGTGGCCGTTGGCAGTGGCCGAAATGTGACAAGAGTTGACATGGGGTGCTGTGAGGTCACAATAACGACAGGATGAGTGATCTCCCTTCGCTACTTATCACCACCATATGGCGGACACACCGTCACGGCGTGTGTGCTGTCATGGGTTGGAGTCTTCCCGTGATGCTTTGAGCATCTCTGGCAAGCGTTGACGATATGTGACGAGAGTTGACATGGAGGGCTGTGGGGTTACAGCCATGCCACCAGGCCTTGCTTCGCTCACCCTCACCACCATGGCGGCCACACCGTCCCACAAAGAAGAGAGTTCAGACCACCGTTGAGCTGACTTTTGTTGTGACGTCCGAGATATGCTACGAACCAGGAGCCACTTTCACAAAACACACCGTTCTGCGGCGGCGTGCGGCGTTCTACGGCGATGTGGGTATGTTTCCGTGATGCTTTGCGCGCTGTGTGGTCGTTGGGTTCGGCTTTGTTATGACAACTTCAGGTAGGTTGTAACTAATGATGGCCGGAGAAGCGTCGCCTAAGTACCTCCTTGACGGAGAAACGGTATGTACTGCGATTTTGAAGAGAGCGGCAACCTAGCTAATCTTTTGAAAGAGGCGTTCCAACTTTGCGATGAACCTCTAACACCAGACCCCATACCTACCCAGTCGCCCGTACACTCACCAGACGACTACCGCGATAGTCTAGTCGAGTGTCTCCGTGACGGACCCCCATAGTCCATGACCCTTAAACACACTCGAAAACAACAAAAAGATAACCAGCGGAGTAGGTGTTAAACACCGAACTGCTGATCAAGGAAGGGTTGTCATCGAACCAGATCCCACAGCCCCGTTGTGAGATCGACTGCTATAAAAGACCGCTGCACAACGAGATGTGTGTTCGCGTTCTTTGAACACCTGATCGAGAGAGCTGACCATGTTCACCTGCGACAGTTGCCGCAAGGAATTTACGGAAAAGCAAAATTTAATTCGCCATAAAAGAGAGCAACATCGCCACCAGCCTTCTGTAAAAAAAGGACGAAGAGAAGGAAGACAAGAAGCCTGGCGATTGGATTTCGAATGCGGGAATTGTTGGCGCACTTTCAAGAGGCCTTCCAATCTGGCACATCACCGGCGCGTTGTCCATGGGGACCGACATGCTTCACGACGTGCTCCGTTACTTCAAGAGGGTGGCAATGTGTCGTTGGCTGAGCCAGTACTACCCCCAAACGATCATCTTCAACCGCAGGGGTAACACACAACGAACAGAAGGGTCAAGCTGGTATGACGACATCACATCACGGCTTTGACGTACCAAACCAATCCGTGATGTCACTATACCAATCTACACATCCTACGTCAACACTATCACCAGATCGTTACCCGACGTCTTGACTCTCCAGCCGGCTAACTTGTTTTCGGATTCGAGAGAACCACTCGTTAATGTTTTACTCCAGGCCACGGACCTCGCTGCCCTGTACCGTCTATACACTGGCGTAGTATACGGCAACACTTCCATCGTGGGCGTTTACTTCAGGAGCAGTATGACTTATGTTTTAAAGGAGAGCGAGGTCTGGTTCGTCATAAAAGAGCTATCTACGAAGATCAAACGACAGCCTTTAAGTTGAAGTTTGCCTACGGACTGATCCTGCGGCATCATGAGACCAACCAGGTCCGGTATTACTATCCCAGCTTCAACAACGCCCGGGTGTTACCCAATCCTCATTTAATACAGCGCTAGTGGAGGAGAATACTGCCTACAATACACACGATGCGCTGGCTTGGGGAAGTCTAGGACGCCCTGGCACAAAATGGTGTGTGAGCATGTAAACAACGTGCTGTTCTACGTTAACAAATTACGAGGTATCATGATGTCTTGACAACAGTCACCATACAGGACCAGTCAGTACTATTGACATCTTTAATCACTACGCCCCGAACCTGTAAAGTATATCAGCTGTGATTCTGACGTGTGGGGATCAGTATGCAGTCGACGATTGCGCTGTCATGACGGAGGATAAACTTCATTAGGCGCAGATGATTGTCTTGGTGCAGAATTTACGAGCCTACAAAACCGTTGTGTTGACGATGTTTGAAGATGGTCGGGTAAATGTAGGTCGTTTACGCGTGTTAAAGCAATTCACCGACGACGTGTGTGATCGAGCCCCACATCCTGACGCCATACGTCGCTACTACGCTCGATAAGACGTCACGACGGTTGTATTACTACCCCAACAGTCCAGCGGCTTACAGCGGTGTTATTGGCTTTTGGCAGGCGGTACGTGATCGAGGCGCCCACGTGCCAAAAGCTCGGGTGGTGGGGAGGTTGAAAAGACAAACCACTTACACGTTACATCGACCTGCCCGGCGACCCTTTCGACGGAATCGAGTGATCGTCGGCAAATCCTTCAGTTGTCCGGTGACAAATCGGCACCCTGCTACTTATGACGCACAAAATAATTACTACATGATAACGTTAAACCCTTCCTTATTCTGTAATAGCAAACTAATTAATACATAATAACGTATGTAAACCGGCATCGGACTACATATAACGCACAAAATAATTACTATGACAACGTTAAACCCTTCTTTATTATGTAATAGCAAATAATACCTGAGTTACTCACTCTATACTACTTCAGTGGTAAGCACGTCTGACTGCTGATACTCCTTGATGAGCCGCTCACAGGACCCCGTCCCTCTGAAGACAGCTAATATATGGCGAGGACAGTCATGTCTTTACTTGCCCACAGCTGTGGTTCAGTGTTAAGCATGTCTGATCACGGATCATCACTTGATGTACCACTCACAGGATCCAGTCCCTCTGAGGACAGCTAATGTATGGCGAGGGCAGTCATGTATTTACTTGCCCATACTAATAAATCAATCATCTTTACTTAGCAATGGGTGAACCATCTGAGGACAGGTAATAAGTTCTGAGGGCAGTCATACGATCTTTATAAGCAATTGAGGAGCCCTTATACTGGCTAAGGACATTGAGCTTTCTGATGTCCTGTCCATGATTCCACAGAGCAATCTTAGACTAAGTGGATGATGACACAATACCTTCAGTACTGGTTGCCATGACAATTAAGATGAACTTAGGAACGAGTCCTTAAATTGGTGCTCTCGGATGAAAAGGGGTACAGAAAGTTGATCTGTTTGTGATGTCTTTGTATTTCGTTTTGTGATTATCTTGCAGTTGCTCGGTCTTGTCTTTGTTGCCATTGGCGTCGAGGGTGGTTTCCTTCCTCCTTTGGTTTGAATGTTTTATTTCGTAAATAGTGATTTTCCCACTTATAACTGACCGCGCAAATACTCGTTAATTGCAAATGAAATACTACATTGTACACGAGATCAAACAATCTTGACATCTTTATTAATGGCTTAATCGGTTGCTGTGCAACCACTGTTCCTACAAATCCACAGACCAAAGTAACTGAAATGTCTGGCTCTTTTCTTTGTGAATTTATTTCACAGGATCGATATAAAGTTCCAAGCATTCTAAACTGTCTAAGAAGAAAAAGTATAGCGGTACAGTTGTTTTATTTACATTCAGCTAGCTTGGGTTCGAATCCACGTGCAGCCATGAAACGTTGACAAAATGGCACAATTGTTTGCCTGTTAATCTGCATTAAAGCAATATTACTGGAAAAAAGTTCTTGGTGTTTTCCCGTATTATTTGTTCCAAGAACTATATATGCGGAAGGCGGGGTGGTACAGTTTCCCGACTGCCATTCAGGTAGCCCGTGTGGCCAAAAGCCAGATAAAAATTTTTTTTACAATTGTTCGCCTCTTACTCCTTATTAGCTTTGTATTAAATTGAATAAAAAGTGCTTGGTTTTCATTATTATTAGGTTTCCAAGTTTACTTGGAATACCTATTGAAATCGGAAGGATTTTTATTATTATTATTATTATTCTAGTCGA
>JARDVA010036810.1:0-10741 GCA_030265315.1 Mopalia swanii
CCCCTGGATATAATATAAAGTTAATCTGAAACCAGTTCATAGGTAACATTAACAGATAAGCACATCTGAGTTAATCTGACATTTATAACCCAGTCTACATGTACCTGTATGAAGATACATGTGAAATAACAATGTGGAAATGGACTAACCCACTGACCTGTCATCAAAGTGTGTATATATATATGTATATGTATATGTATGAGAGCAGGCATTAATTGACAACATGGAGTCATTCTATCAGAACAATAGAGACCAGCTGAGACTAAACATTGTGACTAGGTCAACAACAGGTTACAGTGTTAGGCAAGGAGATGCACAACTATTGTCAATACATCATAACCCAATTCAACTATGGTGAATTACACATATTATTAAATGCAATTGTTTGTGACAATACTTCAAGGTTTGTACTTCTGAAGTCAATAGTGAAGTCGCCTACATGTACATGTAGTGACAGTCAGCTGCTTATGAGTCATGTAACTTTGAACAGTGAAGTGAAATGTGGGGAAAAATAGCAATGTTCTAATACACTAGTACTGTGGTTTAATTCAGAAGTGGAACAAAGAACTTTATTATTAATTTTATTAACATAAATGTAGTAGGCCTACATGTATGTTATATTTATAAATTAAAAAGCTCCAAATGCAAAGCCTCTAATCTTCTTAGTACATGTAGTGTTATAATCTAATAGTATTGCCTTTTTAATGTATCATTCTTGTATTATATATGAATTGACCAAGACATTTTCATGTGAAGCATTTGCTAAAACTTTCATTTTTGATTTACTTTAACCTGTTTCATTAACCACATACTCCAGGTAAACCCTCTGATTAAAACTGAATTTTGATTGAATATTGAAAAATATTGAGAAATAAAGAGTATCTATCAGCTCCAGTGGAGTTTTTTTATGAACTTGGGGTCATGTATTCAGTTTCTGTTGTACCCTATAATTGCTTTGAGTAGACCGTTGTACATTGTTTTAATATTACTATATAAAGAGACTAGCAAACCATTTGCTAGGCTAATGGGCTTGACGTCCTAATTGGTCACTTGGCAAGTTCATAATATTTTATAACTTAATTAAATAACAAAACACCAAGGAATAAATAAGCTCAAATTATTTTCTTACCAGTTTGATGGATGTATAACAATGGTTATGTTGTCCCACTTATATGAAGTACAATTAGGTAAAAATGATAGCATATTTACAAGTTCAACATCACTCTTCAAATGATAGACAAATGTACAAAGTAACTGGTGCAATAACCCCCCTTCAACAACTGTAGTGAACAGCTAAATATAGAGGTTGATGCTGAGCAAAGGTTGGGGCAGTCCATTATGTCACCTGTAAAAGGGGGATCAGCAGAAATAAAATGTAATGTACTACATATATATGTAGGTTTTGGCAGACTCAAGACTTGTGCAAGGGACCTACAAATGTAGATCCTGGCAGTAAGCACTAAACTAAACAAAGCAGTGCAAATACACTGACATGCTGAGTACATTTTGGATGAAATACAAACCTGTATCTCCATGCACTAATCAGCATTACAGGTGGTTGATGCCTGAACTTCTGTGATAAACTTTAAAGCAAGGCTCAGAATTTATATCTTAAAGTTTGGCAACTTTTTCTGCATATTGAGTAATTGTCTGGGATGAAAATTTAGGTAAAAGCCGGCTTAATCTAGAATTCCTGATGAATAAAACTAAATGATATCTATCTTCTGTTGTTATCACATTGTCTGTTAGCCTAGCTTGTTTGGGGTTTAACGTCATGCTCAAGGCTGTTCAATGGTATTTCACTTAAATGAGGATGGATTGTCCACTTCTGGCACTTCACACTGCTTCTTGACTACTTAGTAATTACGGTGGAAAACCGAGACAAAACCTCATAAAAACCAGCTCGCATACCGTGACTCACTTATATACTTGATGGTCGACAGACGGACTTGAACCTGGTAAATCAAAGTAGGATAAGTAGGCGCACAGTGACATGCTACCACTAGTCTAGTCCAGTTGTAATAGTAACGTCTACATGTATAATTTTGACTTCATTAGTTTCTTTAAAGGATCAAACTGTACACAGGCTTCTGGGATCTGTTGATTGGACAGATAAGCCCAGTTACAATTTACAAATACATTGCCGAGTCAACTGGCACACTGACTGGTATAAAACATAATAATCCAAGAAAATCTGTAACTTTTGTTGGAATGCCTTTTAACCCAATTATGAATTGATAGACCAACTCAGTGTGTAAGGAGTTAGTTTGTCCAACTAGAGCCTGGTACACCAAGTCGATGCATCACTTGGGGCCGAGGTTGAGTTCATAAGCGTATAAAATATATTAATATCAGGTATTGGAATAAAAATATAAACTAATTGTCAAGAGTGCCTGTGTCATAAGCCAAAAAGTATGGGTCAAAATTCAATATTTGGAGCAAAATCTACTTGATTTCAAAACAAACAATTCATTTGACAATGGTCATCCCTCATGGACACCGGTTCACTTGATCTTTGTATTCGAATATATTTATTTTTGTATGTTCTGTTTGGTTTAAATCACGCCTAAAGTTTTCACCAAAGATATGTCAACTCACAATGACGAGCTAAAGGTCAATCATGTATTGCGTATATTGATGCCTTATTGTGATACTGTCAAAACAATGAAACAGAAAGTTAGCGAGTTGAAATTTTTGTTTACCTCAGTTGCTGTTTATGTCAATAATTCGTCTTAATTACTGGTAAGGTACCAATGAATTGGAAAAGTACATTTGTCAATCTTTTATCGGTTAACTCTACACTGTGAGATCTAGTCCAATTTGCGACTGTAATTGTGTAAATTTATGTATGTGCTGTACGCTAATAAATGCGAGACGTTGGCTAAAATCCAGATCATGTCAAAATCGGGTAATATGCCGCATTCTGGCTATGTTTGCGCGTCGAATGTCCAAATTTGTCCAAACATATTAATAAGCCCAAACTTCGGGCTAATCGCATTAATGAGATTTCATCAACAGCTTGTAACAAAAATTGTATACTTTTTTCTAGAATTTTAAAATGCCGTTAACAGCTCTTAATATAAATTTATCACATAAGATAAAGCCCTGGACATATATATATAACAGTAGTCTAGGTCATAACTGCTGCGAAACGCTGATAAAGAACGAACAGCTGATTTGGAGTGAGAAAACTCATCGAGAGCAAGGGCAACGAATGGATAAACACAAAAAATGGCCGATTCCACTGGTGCTTGGCATTTGAAATACAACCAACACAAGCTAGTATGGTGCTTACTGACACCCAGTGCCTATTGAGCAACTAATGAATAACCAAACAACACTAAAATACATACTTGTCAAGTGATTGAAACACAGCTTGATAACAAAGAAGTTTGTCTTTCCGAACTCTGACTTCTTCGTGAACGAGGAAAACGGGAAGTGGTCATAGTCACGTGCACTGTCAGCCAATCATCTGGCTAGGCCTGGACAGATCAAAATGGCTGGGGGAGGTAGGTATCGATGGCCACGTACCCGTCAAAAATTTACCACTTTAAAACTCCTTATAAAAGCAAAAAGACAAATAGAATATACGTTACAAGGAAGTATATATATCATTTTATTGTAAGGCCAATTCATAGTGTGATATCATGCCATGCCAAGAACGTACGTCTCAAAGTTTGTCTCACAATTTGTAGAGTTTTGAGGGTTAATGCTGTAAGTTTAGTGTTTAAGTTATTGTATTGAATAAATTATACACATTTCGCGTTGTTGATATCAACCTAGGTTAACGACACGTGCTTTAAATCGATAAAAACATATACTGATGTACCTAGTTTCAGCATGTGGCAACATGCAGATCTTTGTATTTGAGATTGTGCGAAGCATGCTTGTTGAAACTGAATGCAACTATAGGAATAGGTTTATAGTTAAAATATAGATCTAGTGAGATAACACGTACATACGTAACATATGGCCTAGAAGCTTACATTGTAGATGATTGCAGCAAGATTATAAATTATTTTTCTTTAAATGTGCAGAGATTAGTCACAAATGTTACTACACTTATTTTTTTTTTTTTCTGATTAAAAAAAAATGTTGACAAAAAAGTGTAACGATTTGTGATCATTGTCTAACGCCAGAAATTGGTCTATAAGCATATAGGGCCTATTAATCCGTTATATAATTGTAAACCCACTTGAATGGTTCTGTACTTAATATAGAACAGGTCATTTATAGTGTTGGTCCTTATGTTGGAATTGAAAAGTAAAACACAAAATTAAAATACACTGTTATGGACGAGTTTGTATATATAGTCCCGAATATGCATAGGCCCTAGGACTAGCATATATAGGCCCTTATATTTTTTAATGTAGCCTACAGAAAATGTTGCTTGCCTCCCCCGGGATTCGAACCCGAGGGCCAGTACGTTATTCAACTCTGTGAGCCATATAGGGCCACATCATGCACATGGATAATCATGTGTATTTTGTTGTCAGCCTATTTTTTTCTTGTCCATGCTAAAGAGATATCTGTTTTGCAAGTGACTCATGATGCCTACCCTAATACAATTAGCTAATTTTCATGATGATCTATGAGGCAGGTTGTATCAAGAAATGAACCAAATGCTTTTAATAAAATAAGTAGAGCTTTAATAGATATTTGATGACAATTAATGTAAGCCGTTTGAACATTTGAAGCCATCGATCAATAGGCCTACAACAGACTAATTATGGGTATATTGTCGTGGTCAAGTACGCCGGTCTAGCGGTTTGTTCGTACGTCTGTAAGTAAATCCTTGAACTACCATTGGCACTAATGGGAACGAATGGGCAACATGAAGCCTATCTGTTTGTGATGTCATTGTGATTACATCCTGTGATTACCCTGTATTTGTAGGCCTACTGTTTTGTCTTTGTTTGTTTTCATGCAGTGCATGGCATCGAGGGTGGTTTCCGTCACTCATTGGACCTTAAGTATGGCGTTAAACCCCAATCAAACAAACGAACTAAAACTTGGAAATGGATCTACTTTCCATGCATGTGTCTCCATACTTTTAGAATTGCGATTTTTTTTTGTTAGGAATATTTATGAACTTCGCTGAAATTTGACTCATGTACAATGTAATTAAAGGCTTGGTTATTTCCTTTGTATACGGCATTTTATGCAGTCTCGCTAACATGCTATCTGAAGAACGGGGTCACATAGAAATACATTTTTTAAAATATGTTGTGTGTAGTGCCTTGTGAATATATCATAGGATTGCATTTAACAAAGTTATCTCCCTTTTCCTTCTATTATACATGTAGTGGTGTATCAAAGAGATTCCAATCAAAGTGAAATTAAAGGACCCTATGAAGCCCTGAACTGTGATCCTTAAAAACCGCGATGATTAAATTATAAAGCAGATGAAAGTATTAAGAAAACGTAAACAACGGAACTGTATGTACTTAACAGATGTGAGAGCTCACTGATAAAATAAGCCAGGAGGTGCCTTTTCTATATCTATATGGTTGTAATATCATTGGCGTCGGAAGTTAAATCTAAATCCTTTTTATTTGCTTATTGCATATTTTTGGAAGTCTCACATTTTTAGCTCGCTGTATATGGTGATGTTACTTGCCCGATCAGCCTTTTCCACCAGATAAGTTATTTGTAGTAATTAGTATTACGCTGCTGACAAACATGCGCTGTAAAAAATGAGACGAGGGTCCAGGGGCAGCTCTCAGGGTGTACTGATTTTTATGACCGTCCTGCAAGCCCGTACGCCCTTTCGCCTGTGGCTCAGGGCGTACAAGTTTGCAGGACGGTCATAAGTCCGTACACCCTTTTAAAGACGCCAATAACTAATAGTATGCCTGTTCAAATAGGAATGTGGGAGAAGGGGGGGGGAGATTCGCCGACTTTACTTGGATGAAAATTCATAGTCCTTGTACAGTGAGCCTTTGTAGCTCAGGCAGCTAAATCGTTGGCCCTGCTAGACAGAGGCCCGTGTTCGAACCCCGCTGGAGGCAAGCAAAATTTTATTTGCTGCTATAAAAGAAAATATTATTATGTGTATTTGGTGTTCAAACTGATACATTTTATCAGTATAAGGCAGCTTGGGCATATAACAGGTGCAGGAGAGATCGCTGTTATTATTTGTTTTGTCTTTTGTCGCCTTAATGCAGAAATGCTTTTTTTCTACAGATTCCTGTGAAGAGAAGTCTTCTTCTGGTGTGATGCTTTGTGAAGTCTTTTCAAACTTTGGGAACAAATTATTAGAATTTCTGGACAAACAGCGCAAAAACAATGCTTTTTGCGATTGTGTGATAGTGGTAGAAAACGTTGAGTTCCCTGCACATCTCTGTGTTGTGGGTGCCTCCAGTGATGTTTTACTACAACAACTGACAAGGTCCAGGGAGAACAATTTCTCAAAGGTCTCTCTCGACAATGTCACTTACGCTGGATTCTGCCCTCTAGTCGAGTACATGTATAGTGGTGTCCTGAAATTCGAAATGTGTCATTTTCAACTGGTCCACCATTGTGCTATGAGTTTAGGTATGCGAGATCTGGACAAGTTGTGGGACCAGTATATAAAAAGTTCAAAATTAGAGAACGAAAGTGGAACATCACTGGCACTCAACATAGACACAGATGCGGACTGCATATTAGATTGTGACAGAATAAAGAATTTGGAAGCAAGAGACGCTCAATCTGCATCAGAAAAGATTTCGTCACAGGAAAATTTGGTTCAGCCACAAAGCAAGGGATTTGCAACAAGTAGTAATCTCGAGGTGCAGGTACAGTCTAACTCGAATACGGACGATGCCAAAGCTGTGGTAAACTGTATTGGCCATGGTCCACAGCTCCTGAATGACTATTTGAACTTTTTTGCTAATTTAAGTGCGACTGCAACCCCAATTCCAAACCATGGCGATGCCAAATCGAAAATCGAAATCGAGCCAGTGGTCTCTCAGACCTACAAACCTACAGTCATTGACAATAACGATACTGCACACTTACAAATTTGTTACAGAGATGGACATTCGGAGTCTAAGCAAACTTCCCTGGACGCCTTTCAGAGTGCAACCAATGATGACTTATCAAAGCAGACAACCTTTACTTCGATCTCGTTCACCCAGCCTGACCTAAAACTCTGTCCAAATATCCAAGATCCTTTACCAGATTTATTAGTTCCCACCACCAGCAAAAAGCAATCTACTGGACGAAAACGAAACCGAGGAAGCATGCAACTAAGAAAACGCCGAAAACCGATGTTAGTGAATACAAATGATGACCAGTTAGCAACCAAAAGTACACTATCAGAAGGAACTGTTTATGTAAGAGCGCAAGCGCCTTTCTCGATTGATCCATCTCAAACTACTGTTCAAAGTGGTAAACATGTAAATGATCTGTTGCAAAATGATGGTACTATGCCATCGGAAGTTCTTGTTGTTGCAGCAGCAGTGAACAACAAGCTTACACCAAAGAGGAAAAGAACAAAACCCCAAAAACTTCAGCAGATGGACACAAGCACTGAAACTTCTGCAAGTACCCAACTTTGCCCTAGGGGGAAAACCAAAAGGCAAACTTCTGATGTCGACAAAGATTCGGATGATGAAACTCGACAGACAGCCTATAATTGTCCTCTTTGCCCAAGAGTGTTCTTTCGAGATTCCTCATTGACAAAGCATTGTGAGGGTCACGCTCTTGGTGGAATACACAGGTGTCAAGTGTGTAGCCGTAGCTACGTTCGATTGTGTGACTTCACAAGGCACGTTAGAAGTCACGGAACGTTACGCTGTGAACATTGTGAATTTTCAACCAAGTCACAGAAACAATTTGTGGATCATAATGTCAAGAAGCACAGCGCACCAAAACCGTTTCGCTGTCATTTTCCAGATTGTATTTTTTCTTCTGGAAAATTACACGATTTGGACGAACACCGTCTCATACACAGCGATGTGAAATGTTTTACCTGTAACTTCTGCGGCAAGACATTCTCTCAGAAAGGGGGCCTCTACAGTCACAAGAAAAGCTGTCTACAAAAACGTGATTTTCTTTGTGACATATGTGGGCGTGCCTTCAATCATCTCGGCAGTATGAAATCTCACAGACGGATTCATATTGGAGAGAAGCCTTTCCAGTGTAGCGAATGTAGCGCATGCTTTAGTGACCATAGGAACTTGAAAAGACATAAACTAATTCACGAAAACGTATTTCCATATACTTGTGAATATTGTGATAAAATATTTCGACATTCGAATTCTCTAAAAAGTCATATAAGGAGACAGCATTTTCCCAATCAGTGCGCTGGAAGCCCTGACATGCCTGAAGAAAAACTAACATATCTGACTCCTCCGGCTAATCCGTACATGGTACCACTAGAGGTCATTCATGAAGATAGCATTTTAAATCATGACCGAGCCGTGTTTGATAACCAAGGTTTGATCATGGCTGGTCAAATGTTCCCAGTTCCATCGGAGACCGTATACATTAATCAAATACAGCTTCAGTCACAATGCCAAGATATATAGGTACGATGTCCCTGTCTGTACTTTATATACGTAGCTGGAAACAATGCTTTCCTCATCCCTACTGCGATTCCAGACTTCAACATTGTACTTAATTGTCCAATTACTAGTTTACCGCCGGAATTGCAGATTATCCCCATACAATGTAACAATTCAGAATTGTCCTTCAAGTGGATACCAGTCTTTGTTTGAACTGTATAATTGATAACGTTATCATTGATGTTGAATACCTCACGAGTATGCCTGTAGGCTAACATAACCAAAATAGAATGTTAACAATAGACGACCTTTGTTGTGGTGGAGCGAAGCTATTCTCTGTAAATTGGGAACACATAAACAGTTTTCTTTAATTTATCTAAAATTCCCAATCTTATTTAGATCTAAGGCAATCACTCTACTAATACTGTTCAAAAAGGTCAAGCCTACTGGGCTTTACGAACGGTCACAATTTCAGTTGTCCAATAAAAACACAGATAACACGGGGGTCGTGGTAAACACCGAATTCAGCCAAAACCAGCAAAATTGTTCGATTTTCGTATGTGTTAATGCTGTAAGTCGCATATAAACGGGGAAAAAATCGAATTCCACTCAAAGTTTAGGCTATTATTTGAATGGTGTTTGTTGATTTTGCGTGCATGTCTCCGTTGGTCATGTTAAAATACGCAATCGGGAAACTTCGGTATGTCGCCGGAAATCTTCGGCTTTTACAAACCAGAATTGGGAAGCAGCTCGGTGATTGGTCAATTTAAGAGACCAATCGACATTAAAGTGGGGGTGATTGCTTTAGATCTTTTAATTAGATTGTCAATTACCATAATATTCAATTTCATTGTTTACTGTCCACATACAGATCAATTTGAGTAATTCTGTCCCCTGATACTTTATACTTCAATGCGAGTGAAATACCCTTACGTATGGCGTTAAACCCCAATCAAACAAACAAACACACAAAGGTGGACATTTAACTTCAAATTTTCAAACTCGGTAGATTTAATGCAAGTCATTGCTTACAAATGTTCCTTTAACTGTCTTACATGTACCTGTGTAAGGACGAGCCCTTGCCATGGCTGTTGTTGAGTGGTATACATCTCGAGCTACTTACCTTCCTTTAGTGCACAACTCTTTGGTTCAAGTCCCCCATTGGACCTCAAGTATGTTACGAAGTCACACGAGAGGACTCCGGCTAACGCGAGGGGTGGGGTTGAGGGGGGGGGGGGAGTTAGTAAGGGGTCACACTCCGGTTTTGACCGTATTAAAATGAGGCAAACCGAGATGGGGACAGTTAGTCAACTTATAGGTAAAATACTCTTGAGTACAATGTTAAATTCGGATCAAACAAACAATCTTTTTAAAAAACTAAAATTATAATCACAGGTGTGGGTAATTTATGCATACTACGCAACCATACAAAAATATGTTTCTATAACAACCCTGTGTCACCACAGAGAGGGCCATTGACAGTTTTCAGTTGCCGCGAGACAGACCTGTATACCAAGCGTTGTATGCCGAGCTATATATTCCATTCTTCTGAAACCTTTGAAGGATCGGTTCCCCCAATCCAAACTATGTAGCTATGTCATGGATTGGCTGCCTCGAAATTTGTGTGCACGAATCCGGTGTGGCGATTATGTATTCAAATTCGTTAGTTATAGAAACTTTCCCCGCTGTCGAAGAATAAGTTCCCTCTAGAGCCCCCGCCCCCCATCTCTGTATATAATATACCTTTGTTAATTATATTTTCAAACTGTAAAGCAGCGAAAGTGCTTAGTTAAAGTGTTTTTTCAATTTATGCGAGAAAAGAAAGCTATGTTATGTAAGTGTTTTTAGATTAGAAAATAATTGTGCTATTTGCTTTTAGTAAGTTATCGGTAAGCCGATTGAGCTGTGAAAAATTAATTTATATGATTTTGTTAATATCTTCCTTTTATGTTACGCAATATATGACATGACTGATACAAGTATTGTGTTGTCTTATTAATTGAAATACATGTACGTGTATGTGATTGGAAATCCGTATTAAATTACTTGAAGATTGTTAAATTGTGTTGTGGTTTTTCGCAATTTTAAGGACTCCGAGATGGCAGGATAATGATTTATAAATGAAATGTACCAAATTCCATGAACCGTAGAGGTCAGCGTATCGGGCTACTGGCCCTCTAATGTACGCTCTCAGGATCGAGTCACCTTGCTGACCACGGGTACACTCAATATGGCATGAAAAGCCTATC